>WNHD01002248.1:0-15604 GCA_011057455.1 Ganaspis sp. Gsp50
AACAAATAAATAATTTAATTGGTTCTGAGACAAATATACGGTTATTTGTTTCAAATAAATTATATTGAATTCAAATAAATCTTTTCTCTGGGTGTTAAAGTAGTCTGAAGTATTACTGTTGAAAAATTATTAAAAAAAGATTTATTGAAAATTAGGGGAAAAGGGGGAAAAATATTTCATTTTAGGTGATTTTCTTGAAAAAAGGGAAAAATAAGGGGAAAAAAGGGGATTAGGCAAAAAAGGGGACGAACAGTGATCCCTGATCTTAGAATCTGATTCCCAAGAAAGAGATTCACTAGACAGCACTAGAAAGTTTTGCTAAAGAAAGAAAAAATGAAACCTTAATGAAGCAGGTCCTGTAGGTGAAGGTGCAGAGCTGCTGCCACCAGGAGATCCCGCTTCTTCGTCACAATCACCTTCAACAGATCCAAATGCCTCGAATTGTTCCTCCTCGTCTTGTGTGACCTTGACTTGGCAAGAAGCAGCATTATTCGGATCAGGACTGGCCGAAAACGATCCGGAGTCGTGTTGACCAGCAGTTGCGTGATTCAGATCTATTGACATTGAGAAAGAAGATGGTCCACTTTCGCTGTTCCATCTTGCTCTGTCATTTAGATTCTTCTCGGACTCGTTGTCATTTCTGTAATGAGATTCTTCCGAATTGACCAGCAGATTGTTCTTGTTAGGTACGTCCGCAGTTGTGGAGTTGTTATTACAGGTGACACTTACGCCTGGTGAACGGGAGCTCACCATTCTTCTCTTTCCTCCAATCCAATCAGTCGATTTTTCGACAATCTCGAGAGTTGATCTTAAAACACAAAATTCCACATCAGTCTTGCGTTTCAAAACATGCTAACCATAAATTGGTTTATTTTTAAATCGCTATTCGATATTTAAACAAAAACTTTTTATTCACAAACTATTTATTCAAAAACTATTTATTCAAAAGATGTTTATTCAAAAACTGTTTATTCAAAAGATGTTTATTCAAAAACTGTTAAATCAATAGATGCTTATTCAATAATTGTTTATTCAACAGCAATTTATTCGATAATTAAAGATTTAAAATTCACAGGGAAAAAAGATTAACGCGAGTGAAACTGAAAAGCTAATGGAGAACACAGGTACCACCGACACGAACTGACAATGAGTCATACCTGAGAAATGTCAGGAGGCTGACTGTGAGTCTGTGAGATCTCTGTGAGTGTCTGAGAGAGAAAGAGTACGGATCATTCACCGTCCCTCTTCTTTACACAGAGGTGTTGCCTTCTCAACACAGAATTAAGTGCATACTGGGTGTTGCGAAAACATTATTTGCAAGTATTTCTTTTTAATCGCAGAAATACGAGTTGCATAAATACAAGAAAAATGCAACTCGCAAAAATGCAAATCGCAAAATTTTCTTCCTTCCAGCTTGTACTTTTAATATTAAACTGGCTAACAAAAGAGGCATCGAAAGAATTTTAAAAAATCCTCCACGAGGAAGCAATGTCAACGTTTCTTCCTCGTCAACATTTTCTCAGACTCAAAATTCCCCTTTTTTTCTTAGTAAACAGTTCAACTTCAAACTCTATTTATTTCAAATTTTACTTTTTGCATTTCTGTAATGATTAATAATTAATTTCGCATTAATAGCACCAATTTTGCATTTTGATTTGGCACTTTTGCATTTTGTACTTTTGCATTTTACTTTTTGCATTTCTATAACAATTAATAATAATTTCGCATTAATAGCACCAATTTTGCATTTTGTATTTGGCACTTTTGCATTTTGTACTTTTGCATTTCTGTAACAATTAATAATAATTTCGCATTAATAGCGCCAATTTTGAATTTTGTACTTTTACATTTTGTACTTTTGCATTTTGCATTTTTGCATTTTGCACTTTTGCATTTTGCACTTTTGCATTTAGGCTCTCGTTTTTTTTTACATTTAAAATCCACTTCTCAATATAAATATTATTTATATGAAAACAATATGTAAATAAATTTCCGTTGATAACTTATTTTTCGAGTCTAGACTCATTCTCGAATTTGAGAACCAATATTTAAATAAATTTCTCTTCGTAACCTATTTTTCTAAAACTCATTTTCGAATTTCAGGATTCATTTTTCAGTGTGGAAATTCAAATTTCCATAGAAGATACATTTTTTAGATATACAGATAGAAGATACTTTTTTGATTTTCAGATTTTAAACTCAGGGCCAATTTTCAAACTTTTGATCCGGATGAAAAGTTTTGTTATTTGGTGTCATTTTCTGCTTTTGGAGTACTTTTTTTTATCACGTTTAAAGACAATGATTTCACTATATTTAGTGAAATATAGTTATATATTTAGTTTCTATTTGAGACTTGACATACTTGCTTTCGAGGGTTCCAAACAAATTCTCAACTATTTTAGGTTTCTGAAGGGAGCGATGTATTTTTCTATGCACCTGTTACTCCATAATTACAACTTCCGGGAATGATGATATGTCACTATCTATATAAGCCATTCTTATTCCTGACCCATATGCAGACCTACCTGAAAATCAATAACAATGCGACTGAATATACATATAAACAAATAAAGGCAAAAATCGACATTTTCACTACAAGAGGTTTCGAAATTTGTAAAACAAATGAAACAAATTCTAAAACATGGACAATTAAAACATGAACAATTAAAACGTGAAATTATGAAACACAAGAATTAAAGACTAAAGGACAAAAAATAATATTTTAAAAAGCAATTAAATTTTAAATAAAATTCTAAAAGAAAAAAAATGAAATTCTTAAACGCAGGAAATAATATTTTAAAACACAAGAAAATTTTAAAACACTTTTTTTTAAGTTCTAAAATACAGGAAATATAGAATTCTAAAACACAAAAATTGTTTTAATACAAATAAATTCTAAGTTTAAACAAAGTTCCAAAATACAGGAAATAGAATTCTAAAACAAAAATTGTTTTAATAAAAATAAATTCTAAGTTTAAATAAAGTTCCAAAATACAGGAAATAGAATTCTAAAACCCAAAAATTGTTTTAATAAAAATAAATTCTAAGTTCATTGTTCCAATAATAAAATGGGAATGGTAAAAAAAATTAAAATATGCATTTTTGGAAGAAAATTTACGGATTTTCATTTCTCAGGGGAAAAAATCTTTCATAGAATGAATGTCAGTCAAGTTCAGAACTTAGTATCAATTCATGTTTAAGAAGGCTGAGTTAAAGTGAAAGAAGCCATACAGTGCAAAAGGCGATCGATGAAAAAAAGGATAAAAAATATAAGAGTTTAAAAATTGACGGTAAGAGTGTTATACAATACTTTTATGGTTACAATAAGTCATTAAATCATATCTGATTTAAATCTACTGAATCATTATTTCACTTTCATTTAAGTTTTCCATTAATGGCCTTCAAAAGCCATAAAATGTCATCATAGGGAAAAATTCATTTATTTTGGACTCATTATATAACAATCAATGTCTATGTAATAAGTTATGTCGATATAATAATCCTAATAAAATAGTGATATTCCGCTAAGTAAATTTTAAAAAGAGATAAAAAAAAATTTTGAAAACAGAAATTTTTCTCTTTTAAAACAAACTTTTTATTATATTTTGATCACTTTTTAACTCATCTTCTTGTTTAATTATTTATCGTTTTTCAAAATTGGAAAAAGATAAATGAATGTTATGCTATTTCTTGAAATACTAAAACTATTTATTAAAAAAAACGATGTTTCTATATTTTTAAAAACTTAATTTTCCACTCTATTGTAAATTAAGTTTTATCTCTTTTGTAAATTAAGTTTTTCCTCTTTTTGTAAATCAAGTTTTCACTCTTTTTGTAAATTAAGTTTTTCCTCTTTTTGTAAATCAAGTTTTCATTCTTTTTGTAAATTAAGTTTTCCCTCTTTTTGTAAATCAAATTTTCACTCTTTTTGTAAATTAATCTTTTACTCTTGTCAATAAATTATCCTTTGCTTTTTAAATTTATTTTCCTCTCTTCTGTAAATCGATTTTTCACTCTTTTATAAATGTATTTTTCATTTTTTTCTAAACGGATTTTCCTCTCTTTTGTGAATCGATTTTCACTTTTCTTTTTAATCAATTTTTCTCTCTTTTGTAAATCAATTGTTCCCTCTTTTTAAATCATTTTTTTTTCTTTGATAAATGAATTTAACACTTTTTGTAAATTAATTTTGTTAAAACGCCTCTCTTAAAATACATTTCTTCTGTACAAAGAAACATTTTCACTATTTAATAAATTGTTTCCAAACTCTTTTATTACGATTTTTGAAATTGATTTTCGCGGTTGAAATTAATTTACAGGAATCGACAAAGTGTTTTAAAATCAGCAAATTTTAATCTGAGATGCTTTTTTCCATAAATAACTTTTCCTTTCAATCAAGTAAATTCTAGGAAAAATAAACTAATTATTAAAGTGTTTTTTCACACCAGATAGATACACAATGCCTTCACGTAGCACTTTGATTTCATTGACTAACGGGAAAAATTCTCATAACTGCCGTCACACCTCTCTAGCTTTCGATATATTCTTGAGAAAATAGGCTGAGAAAAATTTTTTCCTAAGTGTTTTATAACATTATTTTCTGTACCTTTAGCAAATTTAAATATTCCATTATGCTTGCTAGTGTTTCCAAGACTTCAATCCTCACACATCAAAAATTCCGTTTACATTTGACAAGCATGCTTCCTTTCTGTTGAATGTTTATCTTCCAATCTTTTTCCGTGACATCCAACGGTTTATTTATAATTTTTGATACTCTCCGTTTCCATTTTTATAATTTACGAATGTATCCTATAAATATTATCTCTTCATATTTTTCTAACTATTTCTGTAACTAACAATTTTTATTCCTACAATTCTGCTTGGTATTTTTGTTGAGTGAAAATAATTTATTTTCTTTAAATTTCGTTTAATCGTGGATAAGTTGCAATTCTTTTTTACGATTTATCTTATAGAAAGTTGAAGAAATCTTGATCTAGTCTAACACGTCAGAATTAATCAACTTTCTCAGTATGTTAAAATTTAGAATAATGGTTCCTAAAACGTAAAAGAATGTAAGTAAAATAAAAGAATGGCATCTAATACAAACTGTTTAAAAATTACCAATAAAAAGGAAACACTCTTTATTCAAAAAACCAGAGCTTATCGAATCTTTGACAAAATTGGAAGCATAAAAAGAATTAAGATTTTAAATATCGGGGAAATTTTGTTGTAATTTAAAACATATAAAACAAATGTAAAAAAAATGTAAAAAAAATGTAAAGAAAATGTAGGTATACAGTGTTGAAAAATAGATAAGAAAGTTCTAAATTACTTTTGATAAATGTGAAATTAATCGCTTAACATGTTTAGGAAATAGCAATTTATATTTAAATATTTTCCTTAATCGATGATTTTGTCCTTGCACAATAATTCCGTCTTCAATTCATCAAATTGTCAGTTTAGCAATTTATTTCTAACCATGTGGGTTTAAGTAATTTAAATATCCATTGTATTACTACCTTTCACCATTTTTCAGGCCGTGAGGATTTTATCTTTTTCACAAAAGGACAGTTGTTTAAACTCCTGGTGCAAGGTGCATGTCCACTGTATTGTGCTATAATTTTTTTGTTTTTATGTAATTTCACACCAGACGTTAAAACGTACTTGACAGAACGAAACAAATAATACCTGCTGACGCACGTATGTCCTCAAAAAGTGAAGTTTCACCTGACTATAATTTAAAACTGCTCGCACTCCTTCAACAGTATTGTCAAAAAAGTGACTTTTTATCATACGTTAATCACGCTAAACTCGGCCAAGGTATTACCCTGAATTATATTAAAATTAATAATAAACATCTCCAACGGCTTAATTCGTGCAAAACAATTTTGTTCAAAACTTTATAACGTATTGTAATCAATTAGTGTTTCATTCAAAATTATTTACAATTTTGTACGGTTAAAAATCATGCAATTTTTATGTGCCTTGTGTGTAATGAAAAACTTGAGCACGTTAAATTACAAGTTTGTTTGTTTAAACAAATGAAACATTAAATAATGTGTTACTTAAGGGGAAGAAGATTAAACAATCCTCTTCCTGGTATCGTGATCTAAACAAAAGAATGTTATAAAGCAGAATATTGACTCACCTGGGTAATGAATTTGAAAACCACAACACTTGAAATTTAACACTTTAATAGATTTATTTCTAGTCTTTTTGTTTTATTTTAATTTAAATTATCGAGCTGTATATACACCACCTTTCGAGGAAAGACTGTGGACGACTGTCGCACTCACACTTACAGAGGCGCTGCTTGTCACTGTACTCTACTCTGATTGGCTGCAAAGTGACACGTGACCCGTTATCAGCTGTTACTCCGCTAGTCCAATGAGCTTTCAGGACAAATTATATCGACCAATCACTTTTCAGTATCGATTAATTTAGTCCACAACTCTCTTTTTGAATTTTTAAATTAAAAAACGGTAATGTAGATTTAAAGTTTATATAATTATTTATTGTATATTTAAACAATAAATCTTTTGAGAACAATTTATTATTAAGATCTTGTAATTTTGTTAACTTTTGGGTATTAATCTCGGTAATTTGTGTATTAATCTGGCTCTTAATATTTAACAATGAATATTAAGACTATAAATATTTGAAAAACGTTTCAATTAAGAAAAACGTTTCAATTGAGAAAAACATTTAAAATAACAAAATTTAATTACCTATAAGATTAATAATGAAAGAAATAAATATTAACGAAAGTTTAAAATAAAAGGTTTCAAATTTAAAAATATCACAACGGGGATAGTAAAAGATAACAAAATTAAATAATTGGATGCAAAACATTTATTTCCGACTTTGATTTCAAATTAAGTGACTTCTGTACACTAAGAATAATTATACTTATTTCTTTTCGGCAGCATCATTAATGTACAATATTACATATTATAAATCTTTGAATCATCTCATCCCATTTTCTAAAATATCCAATAAATGTTGAAAATACAACGTAGTAATGAAAGTTATATAAAGTAGAATATTAATTATTAAAGTTATAACTGTATTGTGTCCGTTATATTTTGAAGTAAAGAAAAACTTAGTACAACTACAAAAATATATCTCTAAATGTAAACGCAACATTTTTCAATTTAACAATTTTGACGCTGCACGGTCTCATAAGTATAAAGTGAAATTTAATTTATTTATAAAATAAATTTCACCCATTTCTATTGCCAAAATTCATTTTCGTACATTTATAAACCTCTTTATCAATTGGCGCACACACAGATACTGATCGAATGATTAATAACATTTTCTAAAACAAATATCTTCAAGAGGACGAACAATAGATCTCAAATGCTAATTCCTTTGCAAAATTGTCTTCATAACTTATCGCCTTTTTTACAAGGATATATTAATAAACTAAATTGTCTGAATAAACTCTCTTTGAGCACAGTTATCAAATACCAGCGACAAAATCTGGTTTTGGCCGCTGTGCGTTTCACTTTTCTTCTCTAGATACAAATATTTTTAATAAAACTTGAGTCGATGATTTGTGGGATTCATTATTAATTAATTAATTAATAATCTCACGTTTGCCTAGCTTCCTATTTTTGAAACATATTGGTAAATAGGTCTAGTCGAGGCGTGCATTTATCTTAAACTCTCGGATCTGACAGTATTTTAAACAGACAAAATTTTTTTTTAACACAAGAGATAAAAACGATTTCTTTTCACAAATCTTTCCACCGTGAAAAAATTCTTGTAATTACAAAAAATTTTTTTTACTTTCAAGAATTCTTTTTAATACCAAAAAATGCTTTTCACTATCAAAAATTCTTTCTAATAAAAAGAATTTTTTGAAAGAGTTCTTTCAAAGAGTTCTTTTAAAAAGTTCTTTTAAAGAGTTCTTTTAAAGAGTTCTTTTAACACAAAGAATTTTTTCCGACGTACAAACAAGTCTCTCTTGCTAAAAGAAATCTTTTTCAATATAAAAAATGTTGTTTTTTTCTATAAAAATAAGGGTAATAGACAAAAAATGATATTTTAAAACAGAGAAATTATGATAGTTTGGTTAAACTATTTCACTGCAGGGTACAAGTTCCGATAAAATATTACAACTAAAGTAATACAGTAAAAGAAAATCTACTAGACATTTTTTAGCCTAAAAGCCCGGTTACATTGTAAGAAGAATATATCGTAACCATTTGGGTCCACTTTGGAACTTGCAGCACGAAGAAATGAAATAGTTCCCAAATTCAAGAAATCGCTTACTTTATAATTCTTTTAAAAATTCTTAATCTTAGATGTTACACTCACTTTTTAAGAATCGTTACATCCTAAAAACATGCACAATCTATTCTTCAGTTATTCTGCGAATGTTTACAGTTACATTAATCTTTATTACAGAGGCTGTTCTGAAATAAAATTCTCAATAATAAAAAATCGTTGATTTTTAAATAATGAAAAAAAAAAGAAAAAGAAAAAACTATAAACCAATAAACTCTAAGCTAAATTAATACTAATTACTTTTTAAACAAAAGGATAAAAATTGCCTCTATAAATGTGTTTGAAATTTTGAAAATTCTATTTTCAGATCCGTAAGTTTCATGTTAAAACAGTAGAAGTAAATAAAAAATCTAAATTACTTTTATTTCTGAGGCTAAGACTTTGTTAAAAATGAAGTAGATTAAGAAAAAAGTACTTTTCTTAAAGTCTTGTGTTTTTCGGAAAATCCTAAATTATATGTCCCCTGGGCGAAAAACACTGAATGCTGTTTCGCGGCAAATTACAAATATAATAATCCATTCGCACAATGGTAACTATGTACAAGCTACACGTACACGTAAGTAATAAAGTTAACGAAAAAAGTGAAAAAGAATCATGCTACCGATCTTAATAAAGGCCATTTTAGCGTATTAAGTTTCGAGAAACATCGTTATATTGCAAAAAGTACGGAGAACATATGATAATAAAAGAATATTGTGAGTTAGAATCGATATTTTCGAAACTGCTCAAAAGTATTATTTAGTAAGAGCAAACTTTATAAACGATCAGGAATTCATTGCAATTAAAGCAAAGTTCATTTAATTATATACCAATTTTCAATTTCAATCATGTGAATAATGATTTCAATTTACAATTCTATTTCAAGTACAAATGAACGATGTTCCTTTTTACGATTTTATTTCTTTGTATTTTATTTATTATTTAACTCTTTGCTATTTTATTTTTTTATTTTACTATTTTTTTATTCTCTGTTATTTTACTTTTTATTTTATTCATTATTTTATTCTTTATTATTTCATTCATTATTTTATTCTTTATGATTATACTTTTTATTTTATTCATTTTATTCTTTATGATTTTACTTTTTATTTTATTCATTTTATTCTTTATCATTTTACTTTTTATTTTATTCATTTTATTCTTTATCATTTTACTTTTTATTTTATTCATTATTTTCTTCTTTATTATTTTGCTTTTTATTATTTTATCCTTGATTGTTTCACTTGTCATTATTTCACATTTAATTATTTCTGTATTTAACTGTCCTTGTAATTTACTATCCAAGTTTTGATTCTTACAAATGAATCAACCACAGCATATTTCTTTTATATACAGCTTTACTTATATACACGTCTTTCAAATAGATTGATCCTTGTCATTAATAAAAGTATGTCGAGTAAAAAATCTTGTTCGCGTTGTTTTTATTGAAAATCTTGTTCGCGTATTTTCATTGATAAAATTGTGTACTTATCAAAACTTGGTATAGTTGAGTAAAGATAAAATGATTAATGATAAAAAGAAAGAGAAAATAGTAGTTAAATACAAAACGACACAGCCTCCACATGTATCAGCAAATCAAAATTTGCTTTAATTGCAACGAGGACTTTTTTCCTGTTTATCGAAATTTAAACAACCGTGCAAAACTTTGATATCTGACTCGTGTTTTCTTTATGTTACAATTACGTGTCAAAGATATCAAGGGCACTTGAAAATTCTATAAAGTCATCTTTACAGATTCTATCCATTACTTATTTTAATAGCAATAAGCATAGTTCACTATCGTGAAGTATTGGCATCAGTCAACAAAAGCTCCAGTGAACTGAACTTCTCAGTTTCTATATTCCGAAAGCGATTAAGGTGCTGGTATAACGTATTGGCAGCAATTGGATAGCAAGGTGCAACATTAGGAGCAGTAGCACCGATTGATTTAACAACAGTTATAATGAAACTGGACCATTCCTCCACACAGTAATCATTAGCAGGGAAAAATGCTTCCGCCTGTTCCAAAAGCGAAGCGATCACCGATACACCGAACTGGAACACATAATTTAAAAATTGAACAATCGTTTTAATTATTGAATAGATTATCATTGTTACTTAATCGAAATTTGCACAATTTATTTTTCTTTTATTATTCATTTTTCTTTCATTATTCATTTTTCTTTTATTATTTACTTATTTCATTTATTTATTCATTTCATCATTTAATTCAGCTCTCACTATTTAGAGCCTTTCTATGAAAAATACAACAAACCTTATTTGTTAAAGCGAACGCTAAACTATTGGTCTTCGTTGGTTGATTTGCAGATTCCATGAAAGCCTTGGCTAATTGAAGAAGAATCGAGAAATCTGTTTCAGTCTGAATCCATCTTCTAAATTCAGAATAAAAGTTGACCAACAGATGCGAATCTCTGCGGCCGATAATTACCAGTCCTCGTAATAAACCTGTCCAAATTTCTGCGAGCTGACTTTTATGCTCACTTATGTTGAGAAACGGTAAAAATCGAAGCAGGAGTGTCTGAAAATTAAGAATATTGGGTTTTAAAAAAATATCTAGATGGATGGTTATAATTATCAACAAGATACATACTTTGCCTTTTCGAATACTTAACATTCCGGCTAATTTGTCATCTTTTAATAATTGCAAAAGAGAGGATAAAATCATTGAAATTAATTCTGGCACCGACTTCTTTACAACTTTAGGTTCTCCTTCATTCTCCTGTTGCTCTTGTTGCTGTTGTTCGGCAAGTAACGCTAAAGGGTTGTTTGAATCCTCGAGATTCAACTGAAGAATGTACAACTGAAATAAAATGAATTTATTATTTATCAAATATTACCTTAGATTTGTGATGTCTTATTATTACTTCTAAAAGGTTTTTATAATAATTATTATTTTGAGAGATTCGCATCTGTTGGTCAACTTTTATTCTGAATTTAGAAGAATAATTATTTTATTATTACTATTATTATTTTATTATTACTATTGTTATTTTATTATTACTGTTATTATTTTATTGTTACTTTTATTATTATTTTATTACTATTTTTCATTACTATCATTTATTACTATCATTTATTACTATCATTTATTACTATCATTTATTACTATTATTTATTACTATTATTTATTACTATTATTATTATTATTATTATTATTATTATTATTATTTTGAATGAACGTCATTGAAACCATGGAAATAAATTGAAAATTTGTTGTCAGAATTTACCCTTTCAATTTCTAAAAGCAGTTGGCGTGTTTTCTTAGTGTCTTTCTGATGCGGTGGAAGAGTCTGTTGAGGATCACTATTCGGAACAATATCCATGTCAATTATTTTTCGAGGAGCTGTAACACTTCCACATTGAAGTTTCCCTAAAGAATTCTCAAACTGCATTGGCGTATAAACTACTTTCACGAACGTGTGTTGCGTCTGTTCTCTTTCCCTGTTTTTAAACAATTACATTTTAATTATTTAAAACACTGTGAAAAGGTAAAAGAAAATTATTTATTTATGAAACAACAATGAAAACAAATGAAAATCTCAATTTATTGAATAAACGGGAAAATGAAAACAAAATGAAATTCAAAATAAATGAAATTAAAAACAAATGAAATTGAAAACAAACGAAATTGAAAATAAATGAAACTAAAAACAAATGAAATTGAAAACAAACGAAATTGAAAATAAATGCAATTAAAAACAAATGAAATTGAAAACAAACGGAATTGAAAATAAATGAAATTAAAAACAAATGAAATTAAAAACAAACGAAATTGAAAATAAATGAAATTAAAAACAAATGAAACTGAAAACAAACGAAATTGAAAACAAATAAAATTGAAAAGAAATGAAAATAAACAAAATGAAAATAAAAAAATGAAAATGAAAAGAAATGGAAATAAACTGAAAAAACAACCAGAACGAAATTAAGTTCAATAAATAAGAAATGCAAAGGCAACAATAAAATTACAATTTTTGTGACAACAAAAGTGAAAAAATATAAAATACTAACCTAGAATCCTTATGGTGTCCGTTACGGTGCTTCTTGTCTTTATTATTATCCTCATTCTGGTTCTTTTTATTTTGCCGATCACAGAAAACAGTGTAATAATAATCATCGACATAAGGCTGATTAGTATTGAGTTGAAGGAGCTGAATATTATTTAGCCATTGTTTCTCGCGAGTACTCATGAGACCGGCGTATTCATCGTATTCTTTTGAAGGATGCAAACCATTCAAACCTTGTGCGTGATGATGCTGATGGAATCTCTGGTTATTGTGGTTTTGATTGTGGTACGGAAGCTGATTATTTTTAAAGAATGGCTGATGGTTTCCCTGTTGTTCGTTATGATGAAACGGCCTGTTCTGATTTCTCTGATTTGCAGAATGCAAAGGGTGCTTGTGCTGCTGATGATTCGCCTGATTATTCGCAAAAGGCATCATTGGATGATCTAGTCGTAACATCTGCAAAATTGTTGCAGTTTCAAATAATGTTCATAATAATCCTAATCACTTTGAATACTTATTTATTTGTTTACTCATTTGTTTACTCATTTATTTATTCTTTTATTTATTTATTTACTGATTTGTTTACTCATTTATTTATTCATTTGCTTACTCATTTATTTATTCATTTATTTATTCATTTGTTTATTCATTTATTTATTCATTTATTTATTCACTTATTTATTTATCCATTTATTTATATAATCATGACTCTCCGCTTATTCAATACTTTGAATTCAAAGATTTTTACAACGCAATGTCAAGTGAATCGAAAACTAGAATCATTATTAAAAAAGTACCACTAATGCTGATTTTGAAACTTTGAAACTTGCAAACTTGTAAAACTTGCAAACTTGAAAATTTGCTAATTTATCTTAATTTGGATAAATAAATTAGGTAGTAATAAATTATGTAGTAATTGCCACATAAATTGTTTTGCTATATATATTGCTTTACTACATTTATATTGTTTTGTTTTATATAGTTTTGATCGACGTTTGTAGCTAAAAATCACTAAATTAGAAAACTATTTTTAAGTAGATGAAGATTACAAAAAAAGGAGAATTGAAAGAAAAATAAAAGAAATTAAGAAAAATTAAAAGTAAGAAAAAAATCATATTTTCTTACAGGGAAATTTCCTAGAGGAAAGTTTCCAGGCATCGGCTGTCTTGGACCACCAGGAGGCAATATTAGATGTGGAGGTACTAAAAATCTCAAAACATTTCCTCCTTGATCTGGAAAGAAACATTTTTAAAACAATTCAATAAATCAACAAATGAAAATACGCTCAACAGATAATTTAATTTTTGGAGAACAGTTCCAAAAGAATTAGAAATGATGGCAAAATTGCTGATATAATTTCTATTTTATTTCTATTTTATTTCTATTTCATTTCTATTTCATTTCTATTTCATTTCAATTTAATTTCTATTTAATTTCTATTTCATTACTTTACTATCATTATAATTTTAAAAATCAAATTGCCTTATAGAAATGAATAGAAATATACTAAAAATATATAGCTTACTGGGCATTTTATGGTTCTGCATGAACTGAGGATGAGGCATTCTGAGATTAGGAGGAAGCATAGCTTGTGGTGGACCAGGTAGAGGTAAACCCGGAGGGAATCTTGGTTGCATGCCATTGATTTGCAGATGATCATTAATTGCCATAGAGTCTAAAAATCCTCCCGATTGTTGTTGCGCTGGAGGTTGAGGAGGTTTAAGTCCAGGAGGAGGTCTATTGCCAATGAGTCCTCGCTCCAATTCTTCGACTGTGCACACAATTTTCAAAGTGGCTGGTATAGGTGGTTTTGGCTTTGGTAAGGGAAGATTTATTGGACTGTCCCAGACTCCAGGTCGTGGAATGATGCCTTCCTTCTCATCCAACACCAAATGGGAGAGGCTGTTCTCAATATCGACTTCCGAATCATCCTAAAAATATATTTACTAAAACTGTAGTACCTTTTACAATAAATAAAAGACACGAAACAATAAATATTAAATATACGTCAAGAAGATTGTATATAAATCACAATAAATATTGTGCTTAATAAATACTTGTGGTTACACCTACCTGTGCAATAATTTATGACAATACTTATTTTGGCGCTTACGTTATGCGAAGAATTTGATGATTTAAAAGAACTTTGATGAGACGGTCTCGAGGATTCGGTAATTTGTGCTAATTTCTCGTGGTCTTGTTCCCAATCTCCGACTGGAGCTTCGGAACCAAAAGTTTCATCATTCAGAGCATCATATTTTTCTTCTTCTCCAAATTCCTCATCTTCTAAGGGGCCATAAAGTCCATCCTGTTCGAAAATTAATTTCAATTATTCACAATTACGCACTGATTTTAATCGCACGTAATATAAATAAGTAAATTTTGTTGATAAGTAAATTCATCGATGAAAACAAACGAGCATAATTCTAAATATTCCTTGAAATTCTTCACGAACGAGCATTATTTTCGTTATACTCAATTCGTTACAAATTTAGAGAAATTTTTACAAAACTCAAAAACAAACTGTATAAAAAAAGAGTGAAATAAATTAAAATAAGTTAAGCAAATGTTTATAATCTGGATAAATATTCTCAAGGAAAAGAGACGTTTCAAAAACCTTGAATTAAAGGTTTAAATCCAAACACGATAAGACACGTCTTGGGTGTCACAAACAGCGGAACATTCAGCAAAGGCGTCCACTGCACGAGAAGTAATTCACAGAAGTAATGAGAGACGGATTCAGGAATGATAATAAAAATATTTTCCTTGGAACAATAAGCAGGTAGTACATGTTATTGACCTTTTCAGGGCGGGGGTACCGTGGGGAAACCGTGAAGACAGGTTATGTCTAATAAATTCGCGATAAATTATCCGGAAAAGAACAATTAGCATATGAAAATCTGTCGCAAAATTGCGAATAATGTTTGTAGCAATACGGTGGAAAATATTCAGAAATTGTTTCTGCTTACAACAAATAACAAATCCAAACACAACAATCGCAGGAATCAAACTTACTGGGTCAATAATAAAATATTTTAAGAATGAGAACTTGAAGTTCCGACGCAGAAAAAACGTCCAGTTCAAAGGGTCACAACACTTTCATTAAGGAAGCGAGATATACAATTTTGTTGAAAAAATAATGAGGGGTTTAAACTCACCCCGTGTGCTGTATTAAATCCGAAAAAAGAATCTGCCATTTGTTGTAATCATGAAGTAGTATAAGGAGTCAACACGGCCATTGAAAGTCGAGAGAAAAAACGGTCAAATTTTGTGTGCAGAGTAGTATGAGAGCAGACTTCAAA
>WNHD01002249.1:0-15588 GCA_011057455.1 Ganaspis sp. Gsp50
TTACCAAGAATTACGCATAGAGGGATTTTTTCCATTTTTGTAATGATGAATGAGGAAGCAAAATGTTCATTAAATGAACATAATTTTCCACTTGTTTTAACTTGTTGTAACGTCCTTTTGCCGATAATTTTATTTTTACTTTATCTATTCACGCAGGATTGCCGCAGGAACGGACGAAGTCGCTACGGCGACAGAGATGGAGTACCACCCTTGAAGGCTATAAAGTCTTCTGACAGTTCCGAGGGTAGATAAGGACTCCAAAAGAAGGGTTTTGGGTTTCTAGTGGGTCGGGCCGGTAGTAGTTCGCCGGTTATTTTTATTTATATTTTTTATATTTTGTTTACCATCCCCACATACTCTCGGATTCGGCCCCGAGGGATCTGTATGCAGATTTTCCCAAATTTGCCCTAAGCAAAAAAAAAAGTACAAAGTGTTGAACTGCTGTCAAGAATTGGCAAGTGTTAATTTTTCCAAAAATATGTCAACGTTGCATTTCTAATCGTAAGAACAGTTATTGAGAAAAACTTTCAGGACAAACAATACAAGAAAATATTTGACTACATTTGCTAACATCTGGAGACCAAGAGTTCATATTTTCCAATGTTAAAAATAAACATGAATACAATGACAATTCTCTACCTCGAAGGTTATTCATGGAACAATAAATTAGTAATCTATAAGCTTTTTCTACAGATAGTGATTTTACTTTAAATTAAGCAATTTACAAAAACTATTTGTCATGTATGTGTTAATTAAACATTTTGTAATATAAGTTCTTTAACGTATGGAATATTGTAACAACGAAACAATTTAATCAACAGACAAAAGCGGATAGATTACGATTTTAAGTCTCGGTCGAGACTGCTTTACAGTCTGCGGAAGGCAGAATCGAGAAGGAATTAGAAACGAGAAGGTACGCCGTAGGTTTCTTTGTAGATATTGAAGGAGCTTTTCCAAGCACACCTTGTAAGACAATCTGCCAGGAAGCACGGAATTTTGGTGGACCCGATTCACTCATTAGATGGATTAGAAGTATGTTACAAGACAGATGCTTAGTAGCAGAGTATGATGAAGCGAGAAAAAAAGTCTTTGATTCGTACGGATCCCCACAAGGAGTTTTATCACCCCTATTGTCGTGCATGGTTGCAGATGGGCTTCTTAGTAGGCTAAATGAGCAGGGATATTTTACGCAAACTTATGCTGATGATTTCCTTCTGAGAGAATTAGCATTAGATTTAATCTTAGAATTGATACAGACAGCACTACACATTGTGAAAATATGGTGCGACTACACATGGTTGTCTGTAAATCCTCAGAATATGAATTTTAACATCTTCACAAGGAAATACAAGGTTCCTGATTAAAAAGGGACATCATTTTGTGGACAGGAAGTAGCAATATCTATTTCAGTAAAATACTTGGGGGTAATCCTAGATATCCACACAGCACCAGAACTCCCCTAACATTCGAAAGATTCAGGGGAAGTTCCAGAAGTTTCCGAAATATTCCGAATATTCAAAGGAAATTTTCAAAAGTTTTCTGAACATTTGTAATATTCAGGAGAGTTCTGGTACTGTGTGAGTAAAAAGCTCAACTGGAAGAAGCTTTTGGAACACCTGAATAATAAATTTTGTACTGCGTTTTGGATATGCAGAAGGGCAATTGGATCATACTGGGCTCTTAGACAGAGCATGGTTAATTGGATATACAGAATGGTTCTAAAGTCAAGATTTCTGTATTCTACAATTGTTTGGTGGCTCAGAACTAAACTCATTACGGTTAGAAAGAGATTGGAGCATTTATTAGCAATTGTTTTTAGAGGTTTAAATAAGGAAATAAAGACCATGTCAACTACGACACTGGTATGTATAATCTCTAAGGAATCTTTATCTTTGTCCTAGATACAGCTACACTCACTATGAGTAAGCTTAAAGCACAAGGCAGATAGGAATAGGGTGGCGAACACAATAGTTTCCCGGAATCGATTCTGACTATCCCAGAAATTAGTATGGGACAAGACCGAATGACGAAGAAGGTTAAATTTAAATAATTATGTCAAGTTAAAATCCCACATAGGGATGATTGGAAGAAGGTCCTTCCTTTGACGGAAGACGTTTGGAATATAGACAGCTCAAAGAAGGAGTGCGATACAGGGTCAGGTAACTACAAAAGCATCGGCTGCACTACATTGTCAACATCATTGGGGCATTCTTCAACGGTCTGGCAGGCGGAGGTTTGCGCGGTGTTGGGCTGCGCTCAGATTATACTTGAAGAGAAAAAGTCTGAAAGGCGGATCGAAATTTGCGTTGACAGCCAAGCTGCCTTGGCTGTGATAAGAAGCACAGTTATTGAATCAAAACTAGTTTGGCAGTACCGCGAGGTATTAGATAATTTAGATTCCAAAAACAAGCTTTCATTGACTTGGGTATCGGGATATTCGGGAAATAGATTTAATGAAAAAACAGTTATTCTTGCTAGGACAGGAAGCACCAATAATGGTCCAGAGACTGCACTAGGCATAATGCTAACAATAAGTGGGGTGAAGAGTACCATCTTTTGGTAGATTCAGGAAAGAAATGCAAAAGTTTCAACTGATACGGAAGTGAGAAGGCAGGCGAAATAACTGTTGGGACTTACTCTCAATATTTTATTTATTTTCTATTTTAAAAGAACGACCACTTACCTGTTCGCACTTTTAGGTTCATCTGGATCTCTTCAATCATGGGCTTCCAGCTTATCAGCCGATAGTCAATCAGAAGAAGCAGCTGCAGACTTTATGAAGTTTTTCGTTTCATTATTATTTAATACTCCAGGATCAATAGATCAAGAGCAAAAAGCAACTTTTGGACAAATGGTTCAAGTAAGTTCTTAATATTCTAATTTAACGTCATTTCTATTATACATTATTATTTTTAATATACATCATTTTTATTTGTAATAATATTAATCAGACATACGATAGGAAAAATTAATCACAGTTTATTGTCTTTTTAAGACCGAAAATGGCAGAATGTGGTTTTCGAGGGTAGTAAATGCGAGAAGAGCACGACCTTGTGTTTCCGAAGAATCTTTTTATTCGCTAGCACCACATTTTGCTGTCACACTTTTCGAATGTCATGAAGCCGACGATTTTGCACCAGCAAAAAGCCTCATGAATATGTGCTTCACCTTTTATCACGAAGGTAATTTATATTTTTTCGTTTGTCAGCATCGATAATGTAAATTCCCTTAGCTGTTTAACTATGTATACCAGCAATCAGTAATACAGAATACTACAAATAATTTTCCTCTAGACGATCTTCTTTTTCTACGCCAATCTTCTAATTTACCGACACATAACCCTGATTTTCTAATCTGTAATAAAAAATTTTTTAATGTATTTTTTAAAACATTTACTTATTTTTTAATAAAATATGACATCTTGGTATAAAGAAGACCAAAATATTAGAGTTCTACTTTGTTGACCTAAAATTGAGGCCAATAAATTCATATATTGTTAAAGGCATTCATTATTTTCTGTAGTAATCTGCATTACCGATCATCGACAACGTAAAAATTTGAAAAAATTTTTATATTATTATTTTATATTAATTATGTGATACTTTCTCGCAGTTCAAGTGCCTGGTATAGAGCCCTATCGCGAATACTTGTACACGAATTTAAGAGCACAACCAATTTGGGCATCAATGCGATTTTGGACAGCAGCTTTCTTTGATGCAGTTCAGTGTGAGAGAGCAGTTAGACCTGTTCCTCGAAGACCAAAATTTTTAGATCAAGAAGCTGTTGCTGCTGAAGATCGTAAATTTCTGGCAAACATTGTCTTTGGTCAATTAGGGTATGATTGTTTCTTTTTACAAAAAAAGCATTTATATTTTCTTATATAGTACATTTTTCTTAATATTAAAAAAGAATAAAATAAATAAATGTAAAAAATTACAAGTTAAAAAAATGAAAATATAATTTTTCAAATAAGTTCATTGTGATTTCTTTTCATAGTAATATTATTTAATTCAATTTGAAAAATTATTTCATATTTTATTTATAGAACTTTTACGTGCAATATGCACGCATTCGGCCTTTCGAGAACTCTTTGCTTGGAATTCCTTCGCAAGCAGTGTGAGATTGCAAATCTTACGGCAGGTAAAAAATTATTTATAGGCTGTTATCAATTTCAAGTTTCCCATGCAGCAGCGGAAATTTCATGAATTTAAATAATATTTATAACTATTCAAATAATAGAATATAAATAATAGAATAGAAATAATAGAATATAAATAATAGAATATAAATAATAGAATAGAAATAATAGAATAGAAATAATAGAATATAAATAATAGAATAGAAATAATAGAATAATTTAAAAACTAACAATTTCTTTCTACTATTTAAATCATGGTAGCAAGGACAAAAATCGTTAAATACTGAGTTTCTTTGAGCCACGAAGCGCATCAGTCTAATTTTTGTGACAAATTCGAAGAACTCTTGACTGAGTTGATATATTTTAACAAATCAAAAAACAAATGAAAGCTTATACACTATAGAATAAAAGAGAACTATAGACAAAGTTGTAGAAACCTTCCTAACCAATTAAAAATGTCACAAAAGTTAAAGTTTTAAGCAAAATTTTTACGTTTTGCCTATAATTACCTAAATAGCATAAATATAACAGTCCTGAAGAATCGACTAATAGATTTCATATGTCTCATAACGAATCAGCCGTAAGAACTCAAAAATAAAAATGTCAGATCCAATATGGTGACGTTAAAAGTGACACTGATTTTAAGTTAGACTTAAGACACTTTTTAAAGGTTTCTAATGTCGCTGATTACGAAACTGAAGTCCAAAATTCAATATTCAAACTGGCTGACTCAATATGGCGGATTCAAAATGCAAAACTGCTTTTGATTTGCCAAGGAATCACTCTTAAAATGTTTTTGGTGTCGCTGATTACCAAACTGAAGTCCAAAATTCATTATTCAAAATGGTTGACCCAATATATGGCATACCTAAAATGCTACATTTCTTTTGATTTGCATGGATGTCAATCCCAAAAGGTTTTTGCAGTTGCTGATTACGCATCTGTCGTACAATTAATGTGATGAACTTGGTTTAGAAAACTACAGTGTAAAATAAATTCTTGAATTTTTTTTGTTAAGTTGTAAAATAGTCTTTTCCCAGATAGCTCTGAAACTTTAGAAACTTCCATGGGAAGCTTCCTTTAAGCTCCCCCGCGGTGATCTCCAGGAAATTACCCGTGGTGACTTACTGGAAATTACCCGCGGTAACTTCCTGGTAACCATCCGTGGAAACTTCCTGGGAGTTTCCTGGTAGTTTCCACAGGTAAAAGCAAGATTTTTAATTCAAAAATTATCATTGTACAATCATTCTCGGAGTATACAATTAACACAATTATATTTGGAACACATTTGAACACTGTTAACTATAAATTAAGTATTAAAAATCTTCACACTAACGAGATTCGAGCCTACGCAACCTAACCACCGAACGCGAAACCACGGAGTAAGAGTTTTGTCTTTGGGGTAAGTTAAGCCAACGTGATGCGACGTTGTACCAAATACTTTTTTTTACTATGTAACAGATGAGGAACATTTTCGAAAATGTATCACAAGTTACGGTAGCTGTGAGGTTTAATTCGTTCGCGTTCGGTGGTTACGTTTCGTAGGCTTGCATTCGTTTGCGTAAAGATTTTTAATATTTACTAGAACAACATATGCGCGCTACGCGCTATCTAATATGTCTTTAATAATTAATAACTAATTTCTTTAATTCCTTGCTATAAGAAGCAATTTTACTTATTTATATTTCGACATTAAGCAATACATGTTCAAAAAAATTTGTTTTGTTAAAAAAGAATGAAAAGTAATTGTTATGATTCCTTATTTTCTTTTATGTAAAATTTGCATTGAAAAGCATCAGTTAACCAATCCTAATGAAAAAAATATTTACCTAAGTTTAATAATATTTAGAATGCTAATATGTATTTACACGAAAATTAAATGAAAATCATAGAAAATATAGTTTTCAGTAGTCGGCGCACAGTAGTTTGAAATCGGAATTTTCTGTTCAAATCAACTTCTAGAGAGAACAACTGCACGGAATTCCATTTTTTTTTTAATATTTTAGGAATAAATTTTTCAGAAATCTGTGTATAACCAAATTGTGTTAACAATCACATGTTGCAAATGCGTGTAAGGAGAAGCCAATTATCTTTTTGTTCTAATTATATTTTTATTTCTTTTAGCTTTTCTGTTCTACTCACTTTTAGTTTACGAAACTAAATAAGACGATTTCAAAAAAAGGATACCTGGTTTCAATCTTTGATTTAGCAACATTTGAAAATTTTTTATTGTTCAGTCATTTTGGTTTACTATTGATTGTATTTTGAGTTTTATGTTAAACCTCTTATCATTTCAACATTTTGAGGGTACTCGAAAAGACAAAGTTATTCGCTGTAGGAGTAATGGTTACGCAGTAATCTTTAGCGCATGACGTCAAATGGCGGTCTATTTAAAATTAGAACAGAATCAAATCATTTAGGTTATGTTTAAAGCGCCGATCTTGCTACCATCACGTATCTAACCAAGTGACGTCACGGTTAAGTTGCATAGTAAAAGACAAAAGTTGAGTAATGTTAAAATGATTTGAAATGATCCCACATAACATTAACCTCACCGACACATTGTAACACCTAACACTGAAAACAGAAAAAACTTTGAAAAAACGTGGTATCAACCTAGAATTTTACCTACGATTTAACCATGGCTAAAACATAAGTTTTTGTCCTCCTAAACAAATTGTCAAAAAAATTATTTCAGACATATGTAAATAAATATATATGGGGCATTATTCTTGAACTGTCCCAGTCAAAAATTAGAATGTCTTTAAATTAGAATGTAACTTTAATTAAGATCACTATATTCGTCGGTCAATTTTCATTTGTAGATAATTTAGAAAATTCGATTAATACCGACCAAGCAGACATTTTATTAAAATGCTTATAGAACTTTTGGTTTGAGTTCGGATGCTGGTAACTTAAATTTAATTCGATGTGGTTGTCGAAATTAAATTTAATTTTTAAAGTTAATTTTGTTCTGAAAAAATAAACCGTAGGAAGAATACACCGGACATCTGAGAGAACTCGAACCCCTACTGATGGCAGCCTTTCGCGGGACTTACACCGCACCAGTGCACCTAACCAACACGGCCTGAACTTCCAGCAGTTTATATTTTAAATATTATATTTAATCACGTTAATATTATATTTTTAAATGAAAATTGACCAACGAATATGGTGATCTTAGTTCAAGAAATAGCCTTTGATGAATAGTGGGCTTAAAAATAACTTAAAACAAATTTAACTGTGCAACAAGAAACAACTGTCTTGAAATTTCCCCTTCTCATATTGAATAACCTTATTATTCAATTAATCACACAATGCTCTTATTAATCACCAGGATGCGTGATTTTAGCTTTTAAAACGAATATAAGTAATACCTCAATAAACAAACAAAAAACTGTAGGTGTATTGAAAAAGTATACCTGAAAGAAAAAAGAATCATGCCAAAAAAAATTAAGATATCAAATTACTATATTAAAATCCCAAAAGTGCATAAACATAAAAAAAAAAGGTCAAGAAACTTCTATAAATACAAAATCGCTTCTTAAATCTGATTGAAACAATAAAATTACGTAAAACTTCGTTAACATAACTGAAATGGTAACAGTTAGACTCCATGGCGACCTCTTGCTCCTATGTCAAGATTAAGGATTAAACCTCTAGTGCGTCGATTACCCGCTGAGTCGATTTGCCCCACCCTCCCCTAATATTGTACTATCTCACATTCAGAAATATCAGAATGTACTATTGCGCATACGTAAATATTACACTATATTATTTTACATGCGGAAATGTCACAGAGCCTTTTACGTTTGCGCAAATATCATCCACAAACTGTCTATGTATATCAAAATTTATAGCGGCCACAAATTTTAAAAACACCTTAACATTTGCAAGTTGACATGCATATCCCTCCCTGCATAAAGATCAAAATTTCATTCACTGTGGAAGCACCTTGCGTCTTATGACGTAGCGAATACACGATTTTATGAATAGGATTTATAGTTAACAGTGTTCTTCAATGTGTTCCGAGTACAATTTTGTTAATTGTATATTCCGAAAATGATTGTAAAATGATAATTTTTTATTAAAAAATGTTTCGTTTATCTGTGGAAACTACCAGGAAACTCCCAGGAAGTTTCCACAGGTAGTTACCATTTACCGCGGATAATTTCCAGAAAGTTGCCACGGGTAGCATCCTGGAGATCACCGCGAAAGCTTCCTGGAAACTTCCCAGGAAGTTTCTCGAAGGGAAGACATTTTCATAGTTCAGGGAAGTTTCCAAAGGTTGCGCGGGTGTGCTATCTGGGTTACTTTTGAAACAATCTTAATGTTTTGTACCCTCTTTTTATATATACGACTTGAAGAGTTTTAAAAATAAAGATTAATTTAATGATTGAGAAAGATATGATTTTTTTCTACAATCATTAATGTTCTGTTTCTTGAGTTAAGAAATTTTATTTATTTTGACATTTTTGTTAATAAAGTAACTTATTTTAATTCGAAATATTATATTTGTCTGTAGGTACAATTTAAAAACATAATTAATTATGTGTTTTATAATGTAGACTGGACAATATGAATACAAAATAGACCAATTTTTATCGAGCATTTATAGTTTCTTCATACGTTTAAATGCATTCGTCGTTTTTTCAACATCTTATTAATTGCTGCTTCCGTCTGTATCATCATCATCCTGTTTTTCAGAGACTTCGCTAATATATAGATATAGATTTTATATTATCTACACAATAAAAATGAAGATTCAAAAGAGAAAATATAATAACTATTAGTTTTTGTAGCTGGTTTGTCTATTATAAATTAAAGATGAACAACTAAACAAAAAAAGTTATAATTCTTATGGAAATTAAATAAGACTGTGATGATAAAATGATATAATATTATATATAAATTTGCTTAAATTTGATTTTCAATTACCGTAAACATTTGTTAAGTTATATATTTACTTATTAAGAAGAAAGCTTATTATTTGTTGTAGAATTCCTTTGTTTGCATTTTGAGTCTGCCATATTGGGTCAGCCATTTTGAATAATGAAGTTTGGACTTCAGATTGGTAATTAGCGACACCAGAAACCTTTTAAGAGTGATCTCTGCGCAAATCAAAAGCAGTTTTGCATTTTGAGTCCGCCATATTGGGTCAGTCATTTTCAATAATGAATTTGGGACTTCAGATTGGTAATTAGCGATACTAAAAACCTTTTAAGAGTGATTCCTGTGCAAATCAAAAGCAGTTTTGTAGTTTGAAACCGTTATATTGGATCAGCCAGTTTAAATATTAAATTTTGGACTTCAGTTTCGTAATCAGCGACCTCAAAAACCTTTATATATTTTCTTAAGTCTAATTTAAAAACAGTGTTACTTTTATCTGCTATTTTTAGTTTTGAGTTCTTACGCCTGATTTGTCATCAGACATATAAAATCTATTAGTCGATTTTTCAGGACTGTTATATTTATACTATTTAGGTAATTATAGGCAAAAAGTAAAAATTTTGCTTAAAACTTTAACTTTTGTGACATTTTTAATAGGTTAGGAAGTTTCCTATAACTTTGTCTATAGTTTTCCTTTATTCTAGTGTATAAGCTTTCATTTCTTTTTTGATTTGTTCAAATATATCAATTCAGTCGAGAGTTCTACGATTTTGTCACAAAAATTAGCACTTTATCCCACTGTGCGCCTTCTTACATAATTTATTATCTGCTTCTTCCACATGAATAACGTGAGGCGCCCATCTAGCGGACAGCATCGGAAGCTGCTACTGTCTATAAGAAGAGGCTTTGAAGCTTAAAGCAGCTCAGTCTTTAATGATTCGTGGCCTCGATACCATTATCCAAATCTGGATAAATATTGCGATAAACTTAGAAAAGCTTACAAAAGTATGAACTTGTCGCAAACATTAAAGATTCATGTACTTTTTGAACATTTAATGCATTGCATACAATACTGCCCTACAGCGGAAAAACGTACGTAAGAAACAATGCCAGCATTGTTACTTACGTACGTTTTTCCGCTGTAGGGCAGAATAAATAAGTAACATGGGATTTGGCTTGTGGTCTAAGCAAGCAGGAGAATTAATTCATTATGAATTCTTGGATACGTTGAATCGCTACAAAATAAACTCGATTGAAGATTCATTACTGGATATTTAAGAATCAAAAAATTATTATTTAAAAATGTGCAAAAAACAAATAAGAAAAGAAAATGTAGCAACAGAGTGCCCTCTACGTCTACGTCGTTAGCTCTGGGTGATGCCAAAGGAGAGTTGAAAAACTGACAAAATTAAAACTGACCTTTCCTATTTTTGTATTAAAATAGAAAATTTAATAAATAATTAAAATAAATTAAAAATATTTTGTTGTTATTTTGAAAAGGCGAGCAAATAGTATTTGGATTATAAAACAGATTTTTCAAGTAGAATTTACATAAAACAAGACCGCTTTTTTTACCATGTTTGTAAAATTTGTTGATAAAAACATTAAATGATTAAAAAACCATAAATACATCACATTTTTTGGGTAAATATTTATCTTGAGGAACGTCTTTTTTACTAAATTTTTTTTATTAAATGTTCAGAGTATAATTAAGTTTAACTCAAAATATAATAAAGTTCATGTATTGTTTGTTACAGACCAAGAGAAAATGCTACGAGACAATATTGAAAAGATGTTTGACGAAACAGAGCCTTGGCGATAACAAAAGCCGGAATAAAAATGAAAGTAGATAATAATTTGAAAAAATGAAGCTAGCGATTCATAATTAACAATGAACTGCTTTTAAAATTTCATTTAGAAAGGGATTAATGAATCGCTAATTTTGGAAGACTGCATATCAATCGACACGGTTGGAGACGAATTTAAAAATAAGATAATAATTTAGTAAGATAATATTTCCCTTAACCAAGTCAAAAAACTCAATTAACAAAGTACTTCTTTTTTACGGAATAACAAAGTGATTCGATAATTGAGTAAAAATAAATGTAGGTACGCTACATCTATGAAAATAATTAAATTTTTAATTAATTCAACTGTTAATTGAATTTGTTAAATGCACATTTTTCAATAAAACTGCAATGCAAAAATATCACTTACCAACTAGTTTTGCAAATTTAAAATTTCAGTAACTTTCATAGTTAACAAATTTAGAGTATCATTATTATGATCTTATTGAGTTACATTAAAAGAAAATAGTAAATATTAAATGAAAATTGAAATAATAATAAAAAATTTAATTATTCAGTCAATAAATTGTTTAAATAAATTTTTGTTTTAAAAAGGAATGGAAAGATTAGTAAATTGATAGCTTTATTATAGATACATAATTAATTTACATATTGTCTATTTTGAATCTATATTCTTATATTTTTATCAATAAATGTAAAAAAGTAAAATAATTTACTTTTCATAATTTACCATTTATTAAAAAAAATATATAGAATTTCCTTTAATTGAGATAACATTAATGGCTTAAAAATTCTTAAAATTGAAATTAAATATTCTGCGCATATCTTTTTAAAATCATTATATTTTTAAAGTTTTGTTTTTATATGTCTTTAAAAAAATTTGATTTCTTACAGATTCAAAAATATTTTTCTCTACTAAATAAAAATAAGAAAAGAAATTGAAAAACAGGCAAAATGAATTTAAGATAAAACTAATTTATTTGTAACCTGAGAACAATTCATAATCATTAAAAACATTATATAAAATATTAGCATACTTAGTAGCCTACAAAATAATATCAATGAACTATTTTTAAAAATTCGATCTGCAACTTTTTCATTCTAACAATATTGTCCTCAGGATTTATAATTAGTATATAAATAATATAAATTTCTGTATATAAATAAGTTTTAATTATTTATTTCTTGTTTTATTTAAGTAGTGTTAATGACAAAGAACACTTTTCCAAAAAACTTGTTATACATATAAAGATTGCTTCCATGATCATTTGACTGTGTTCAATTCTAATATATGCTTTGTACATCTATTCTAATAAAACTCAATTCCATTTTATAGTTTGGTATGTTTATCGAAAAGGTAATAAATAATGTTGATCAGAAAAAGTCTTTTTCTTGTAATAATAAGCACTTAGTTTGTATTTTATGTTCTTTCAGGATTCCGCGTTTTTTATACAAAGACTATTGGATTCATAGTTAGTAGAATGATTCTTCTTCAACTTTTTTTTAATCACAACCTGAAATTTCATTGGATATGCTGAAAGAAAAATTTTCTAAAAGTTACAGCCCTTAATATTAATTTTAATATTTCCCAAAGCATAAATAAATTTCCATATGAAATAAACGCAATTTTCTTTTTTTCGCACATATTTTTTTCATATTTCTATAACTCAGCCGCATTTTAAGATATTACATTGGTCTTGATCTCAATTTATTCAGAATACAACGATCTACGAAAAAGTTCATTGGGGCGAAAGTGTAACTTGTAGTGCAGTGGTGAGTTGATACGGGTCACCGAAGATGATTTTTACCTATAATTTTCGTTTTCTTATTGTTATATTTAAAATAATTAACCTTATTACAGAAATGTAAATGAAAAATTTGTTGGAAATTTCATTTTGAAGCATATATTCTATCACTGTTCCTCAAACCGGGACACTGTTTCAAAATATTGACATATTATGTAATCTTTAGAATAGCATCGATAGAGAGAAACAGAATATAGTTCAAAACATAGGCATTTAAACCTATGCAAACATTGAATTTTAAACTCAATTAAATTGCCTGTTTAAAAGTAAAGAGATAAATTCATTCAAATTCGTTTAATAACTCTTTTCTCTTAATCTCAATCAATGGTCAACTTTACTTCTTTTTATCTTTAATTATTTTAAATTATTTTTTTATGTTTTTGTCACTTTTAACAGAATTAATTATATTAATGATCATTAATTATAATTGTTGTGAACTTTTTATTGTGTTTAATAAATATAAATGATTGTGTTAAATAATTATAAATTTTAATTTAAAAATTATGTTGAATAATAATTAATTATTTTAATATAATTTTATTTATAATTAAAATTAATTTGAATTATCTTGTATCTTTGATTTGCAAAATTTACATTTAAAATTTAAATAGTTAATAGAATTAAAATATTTAGTTCGTCCTTGACCAATTAATCTATATTGATAACGGACTCACCTATACAATAATATTTTCTAAATGCTTGGATTTTAAATTTCATAAACTTAAGTATCGTTCACACTGAAATAAAATAAATAATTATTAATTTTTGTGTGATTTTTATTATTAATTTTAATTAAATATTATTATAATTTTTAATTCTCTTTTTAAAATTATATTCCCATTGTTTATAACAATGTATATATATTATTTTCTTTATTTTATTTCATTTTGTTTTTATTTTGTTCAATTTTATTTTATATTGTTATAATTTTCATTTCTCTTGTATTCATTATGATTTATTTTAATTAGTTTATTGTTAATAAATGGAATATTGATAATCTTAACTTCAGATTATTATTATTATTATTATTATTATTATTATTATTATCTTTGTTATTATTATTATTACTATTATTATTATTATTATTATTTTTTTTTTTTTGCTTAGGGAATATTTGGGAAAATCTGCATACAGATCCCTCGGGGCCGAATTCGAGGGTATGTAGGGTTGGTAAACAAAAATATAAACAAAAATGAACGGCGAACTACTACCGGCCCGACCCACTAAAAACCCAAAACCCTTCTTTTGGAGTCCTTATCTACCCTCGGAACTGTCAGAAGACTTTAGCCTTCAAGGGTGGTACTCCATCTCTGTCGCCGTAGCGACTTCGTCCGTTCCTGCGGCAATCCTGCGTGAATAGATAAAATAAAAATAAAATTATCGGCAAAAGGACGTTACAACTAGTTAAAAAATAAACAAAGTCAAAATGTTAAAATAAGTAAAAAAGTAAAAATGGTTAAAATTGTATAAAGACGGAAACGAACAATAAAACATGTAAATAAATAAATTAAGACAAAACAAAAAACACAAAAAAATAAATAAATAAATATGTAAAATGTGTAAAATGAAATGAGTAAAAAGACAGAAAGAAAGCTAATCACGTTTTTCTTCGGCCATCGAGATCCTTAACTCTCTATTAATTGACATGATAAAGGTCTCGATAAGGCGCCAGTTATCCTGGGACCGGATCATCAGCTCGACCAAGTTCTCCGATGTAACTTGACTGTTAACACCGGAGAACAAGACCTGCCTCTCCGTGTCCCATTTACTGCATTTAAAGAGCGCCATCCTCGGGGGATTCACAGTAAGCACACGCCTTGCTTTCAATGTTCTTAAAGCGCTTCAGGTACGAGTTAAAACTCGCTTGCGTTTATAGAGGGAGACTTCTCCATGTTTTCTTTCTACCCAGGGGACGAGTGTTTGAATCAGACAATGGGTCCATTGTCTTGATTCATCACTCTCCCATCTTTCCTACCATCTGTCTAGGAGCCTGCGCCTCGCTTCTTTGCGGATGCTGTCCTTGGTCTATTTTCGTCCGCGTAAACGGACGAATTTCTTTCTTTGAAAATGAGGAAAACTTCCTCCTTTTCCCACTCCAAAAGATCTGCTGGCGGGCCACCAGCAAGGACCTGCGCAGCGCTCGTTGATACCGTCCTATAAGCAGAGACGATACGCAATGTTATACATCTCTGCGCGGACAGTATCTTCTGACAGATGGTTTCACTTCTCTCGGTTCTGAGAGAGGGAGCCTACACTACTACCGTGTACAGCAGCTTTGATAGGGCAACACCCGCCACCAGTCTCCTTTTATTCTCTCTTGGTCCGCCAATGTTTGGCATGAGCCGCGTCAACTGAGCCGCACATTCAATGGCCTTGTTTGCCGCTGTAACTCTGTGGGGGTGGAAGTATAACCTTCCATCAAGCTCTACACCCAAATACTTAATATGTTTCCTCCACTTGACCTCGAATTCGTCTATCACGATTCTAGGGACCTTGTATCCATGTCTGTCTGTGTCCAGCAAAGCCTTGTTCTTTTCCAAGGCCATTTGAAAGCCTTTGGCCTCCAGCCAGCTTTTTGCCAGCAGCAGACATTCGTTAACGAGTACTCCAAGAGCCTCTGCACTTTTGGCTACGCACACGATCAACGCGTCGTCCGCAAAGCCGATGATCACCGCTCCTTCGGGTAGGCCCATTCGTATGAAGTCATTGTAAGATATATTCCACACAAATGGTCCCACCCTCGAACCTTGAGGGGCCCCACGCTGCATCTCTTCCTTGAGAGTGCAGGTGTCTCTCTCATAAATAACCCACATGTCGCTAAGATAATTATCCATTATCCGCAACAGGTAGGGCGGTATTTCTTTGTTTCTCATCGACTGGATGAGATCTTCCCATCGAGCGGAATTGAACGCGTTGCGTATGTCTATAGCAACCAACGCGCAGAAGC
>WNHD01002250.1:0-15586 GCA_011057455.1 Ganaspis sp. Gsp50
CAATAAAATATTAGAATCTTTCGTAAAATAATTGAAAGTAAAAACGACGAACTTCAGGTGTGGACAGACAGAATTAAGAAGATTATTATATATAATTTTAATTACCAATTTTAATTGGTAATTAATGATATCGATAAAAAATTATGACGTAATGCAAAAAATCGAGAATTCGCGGCTTTTTTTTCTATTATATTGCATTTTTTGTGTCGGGCAGGCTAGTAAATAAATGCCAGTATTACAAATTTCGACATTTTTATTTTAATATTTATACATTAATCGCTTCTTTCTAAAAACAAAATTTGTTTTTAAACGTAAAGAATGTTTAACTTTGTTCTTCAATAAAATCATGATTTGATTTTTATGTACAAAACTGAGTCATTTTTTATATGAATTCGAAATTAAAGAAATATTTATTTCACAGTACTAAAAACTGTAAAATTTGAAAGCTACTTTTTTTTAGAAATACAATGTAAATAAAGTTTACATTTGAAAAATCATATACTCTTTTTTTTAGAAAATAATGTACTTAGAAACAGTGATATCAAAACCTAAACATTCTATCTTAAATCATCTTTTTCTTTTCTATCTTCTTTTCTTTCTATACTTCAACAGAAAATATTCATTTCTAACTTTTTCACATATCAAAATGACAATAATTTCTTAAAAATTACATGATACTTAATCCTTCTTATAATTAGAAATAGATATTTTACAAATTAAACATTGCTGCAGGCAAATACTAAACGCTAAAAATTCATTTAAACTTTTGACGTCACATTCGAAAAAGCTGTATACAATACATTAAAAAAAAATATAATCAATATAAAGCTTTATCTCTTAAAACAAAAATCTGTAAAGTTCACTTGATATTTGACTTTGCTTTCATAAAATTGGAAGTTTTTGATTGAACATGTCAACATGTAAATTGCACGATTATAAAAAGTTAAAAGAACATTCAAAATCAAGATAATCGAGACAATTCAAGTCGAGAGTAATGATCAAATGGTGCTTTAAGTTCAGTTGAGAATAAGTTTTTTAGGAGCGTGAATTCGACTGTGTCTCAGGAGAGAACTCTTGTCAGTAAAGGATTTTTCACATTCTACACATTTATAAGTTCTACCTGTATGAGTGACCAAGTGCCTACTTAGACCTGAAGCGTGGCAGAAAGCTTTCGGACAAAGTTGACAATGATGCAACTGAATGTCATTTGGATTTAATTTCTGATGTCGTCGCATGTGCACTTTCAGCGCTTCTCGTTGCGTGAAACTCTTCTCACAACTCTGACACTGGAATGGCTTTTGTCCAGAGTGCGTCATCAAGTGACGAAGCAGAATCTCCTTTTGCGCGAAAGCTCTGTGACATATGTTGCAACCGAAAGGCTTTTCTCCTGAAAATTTATGAAAAATTTTAATACACAAAAGCGGTGCATAGAAATGATACTTTGAATATAAGAAATAAAATAAACATATAATAAATAATATATATAATTTAGTACCAGTGTGAGTTCGCTCGTGTCTAACTAAAGCAGATCTGGTTGGGAACCATTTTTCACAAGCTTGGCATGTAAATCCTCGTTGAGTAGAATGAACCGATTGATGACTTTTCAACATTATTCTTCGAGTGAAGGCTTTGGGACATTTATCGCACTGGAATACTTTTAATTCCTCGGTGGCTTCGCCCACTAAAATTCATAAAAGTTGATTAATCTCGAATCCTAATTTCTCTTTTGATTATTAATTTAAGCTTATTTCTTTTGGATTGAAAGAATTCTTTATTTTGAAAAAATCTTTCGGTTTAAAAGAATCTTTGGATAAGAAAAAAACTTGAGATTTGAAAAAATATTTTGGTATGAGAATATCTTTTGTTTTAAAAGAATCTTTTGATTTGAAAGAAGTTTTTGATTTTGAAAGCTTTTGGTATGAAGAAGTCTTTTCTTTTAAAAGAATCTTTTGATTTGAAAGAAGTTTTTGATTAAGTTAAAGCTTCTTAATTATTTATTCACTGATCTTACCAATTGTTTGACTTATTGTTTGACCACCAGCGCTGTTACTGCTAAGTTCTGTTAAATAGATATTTTTGTGATCAGTGTTTGAAACCGTTCGTAATTCTTCAGCTTCATCGTCTGTTTCTTGCTCCTGTTTTATGCGAGTGGTGCGCATTGTGCATCTCGCCTTGGCTGTTCTTTCCTCTGCAGGCATTAAAGTGATATTCTCTGGTCCTTCTGAGAAATTTTCATCGACATCCGGATTTTCAGCAGACATTCCTAAACAATTGTAAGCATTAAAATATATTCCTAACCAATTATAAACATTAAAGACATCCCTAAACAATCATAAACACTAAAGATGTTCCTCACAGAAACATTTCCAATTCTAAAATTTTAGGATCTCTTTTTTGAAATTTATCTCATCGCGTCAGAATGTTGTGATTGATTATTTCTAAAATTTGTGTCAATTTCTTGATTTTTATGAGAGTAATAACTGTGCCAAATTTCATTAAAATTGGGCCTATTGCTCCGAAAACAATGCTTCCCTATGAGCAAGCAAAAAGAAAAAAAGAAAGTTTTCTTTTGCAGCATGCTTTCTCCGTATTTATAATCTTTCTCGTTGATTTTTTAGTATTTACATGTAGTGCTTAAAAAGTGAATAAATAAAAATTATAAATAAAATAAACTAAAATTATATTATTTGATTTAAGGGAATTAATTAAATTGAAATTATTTAAGTAATTAAAAAGTGAATGGATACCTAAAATGTATCCACCGACAATTTCTTCTTCGGTTACTTCAATGGGCTCTGTGTCGAGTTCAACGCCTTCTTTGCTAGAGACCAAATCCGCGAGCAATTGTTTTACTTGTTTTGATTTTCCACTACTAGAAGGTTGATCCAGTGATGTATTCATACTGTCTTGACTCTCATCACCTTCCTCCTCCTCTTCACCACTTATGTGTTGGATTAATCTCATATGTTTTCGCAACTTTACATCTGCTGCTTCACATTTCTTTTTAAACTGATAGGACTTTTCCAACTGATATTTACAAGGATGGCAAATCATGTTAGGTAGACCATCTTCTTCGAACACCTAGAATAATTAACATATTGATAGTTAACACCTCAACTATCAAATCGTTGTTTTCAATTGATTTAACTGATAAATTTTTTTATTTAATTAATTTTTTCTTTTTTTTTAATTTAACGAAAAATTTGTCTGAATAAGTTATATATACTTTAAGTATTGGTAAAAAAGGTCAAAGTAAAGAAAAACCATTAGATACTAATGCGAAGATTGTGAAGCTAATTTTTAACTCCACTTTTTTATATAGTGCGTGAGTTTTTTCTACTCCTCTGTTATTAATAGCACAAAACTGTTGATAGGAGTTTTCAACAAAAATATACAAATGTTTTGAAGGGTGTAAAAATCCCCATTTCTGTGTACGTCACTGTAATTTGATCAAAAGTATAACATTCTTCGAGCACATTTTCTCATTGTTTTTCGTAATTTAATCCAATTTGAGCACAAGTCTTTGAGTACAAGCATTTTTGAGAGTACTATCACATCATTTCAGAGCAAAAAACGCAAGTCAAGAGTCTTACAAACGTCTCGTGTTTAAATTACAAAATCTTCCTACTTTCCCTGCAAAAAGCATGTAATAAGGTACAATGTATATATCAATCGAGAGATGAATATCCAATTGCAGATTTCTATGAATCCACGGAGTAGAATCTATTCCTGATTCTTGCTAGAACTCATTCTAGATTCCTGTAACGAGGCAGGTAGATAGCGTTTGAGCCATCACACAAAGTCGATAACTCGGTAAAGAGATTCTCTGTGCTGAATATGTTTAAGTTTCTGCTCGTGCGTGTGAGAGAAATTGAGCTTGTGTAGGATTATTTACAAACTAACACATTGCAGTAAGAAAGGGCTCAATTAGGGATAAACTAGATTCCTATTTTTCAATCGGTCATAAATGACTGAAAAGCGGGAAATTGAGGTTAATGTGAGAATTAATGAAATCTGCAGGTATGGTATTATTTTTTACTTACCTCAAGATTAACACAGGCCATGATTCGGAGTGGCAAGGGAATAGCGTCATCGTCGTAAATCGGCACCATTTCTTCCTCCTTGGCCAAACACAGTCGGCACAACTCGTTCAAATGAATTATAACATTGCTAGGGCTGTCGCCCTTTTTTCTGCTGTACGTTTTCATTTCACTGATTAGAGGCAACTTAGTTGGGTTCTCTTTTATTAGAAGAGAAAGGAATTTCAATTTAAAGCACTATTTTTCTGTGAAAATAGCAGAACGTACAGTGACTCAGTCACACACAACGGGATCTATAATAATGGCGGTCGTGTGGCGCTGATGTGCAGCAAACTGACTCGATAAAGAAAGATGCAAATAAAGGAAGAGAAAGATAAAGAATTGACAAGAACGCCGCTTGGCAACTAGTCGGTAAAGACGGGAATTATTATTGATTTATACTTTCTTTCAAAAGAATTCTCAATCTTTTTCGCGCACATTGTTACTGCGCAGAAAAGACGCCTTGTTTGTGTGATAAAATATAAAAAAAGAACAGTACGTTATCATTTTGATAAATATATTCATTTGCCTTTATATTCTTATAAAAGAACGACATATAATGGTTGAGATTGTTGAGTTGACACAGTTGACATTTTGGAGAACATAACCTCCAAGTATAACCTAACTTGCAGAATTTCCCGGCATTTTAGAAGACTTTGCAAATACGCTTGTTGCACTCAATAATTGATATTCACCTTTAAAAAGAAAAATTACTGTTTTAAAATTATATAGAAAGTTGTTTGATCTACAAAATAGTTATAATACTCCGTGATTTAAACAACTCAAATTGTTCACGTACTCCAAAGCTCAACGTCGTTTTTATAAATCAAAACTCCTGGTGTTTTTTGAAACACACTTGTAATTAAAATATTTTATAGGGGTTATAATTATTATCGAAATTCTTCAATCACTTGCTAATCTCTGAATATTTTATTTAAGGCTTGTAAAACGTTTGAACTGGTTTGAATAATTGTACCTAAAGAAAGCCGGTTCAGTAATTCCGGTTCCTGTTTGTCTTGAAAGTTTTCTCGAAGCTTCGTTTACTGTTTTATGTGATCATGACTTCTGTTATTATTGGAGCAAGTAAATAATTTGCTAGCAAAGACATAATTAAAATATTTCTTAAATGCATAGCTTACGATGTATCATAACTAATTGCATGCATATTTTCTTACGTAATTAATCATTTATTCTCTTTTGCTTCAAATACTTGCATGAGTACTTGTTAAGGCCTCCCGGTAAGAAGATTTGTATTAAAAACGATTGAAAATTATAATCCAGGTATTCAAATGCTAAATTTGATCACTTTTCTTAATCATATAAAAGGAAATTCAAAGCTGAAATGCAAATATTTTAATCATTTTTTAAAAAAATAAATGCGGTCTATACATAACCTTAAATAAAATATAAAAAATACGTTATATAGGTTTGTTATCACACTACAACAATATTGATAAATATATATTTATGTCGTAAATATATTCTAATTAATATATATAAAGAGACTTCTCTAGGAGGAAGCAATATAATTATAAATACGATTCATTATAAATGATAAAACAGATAGTAATTGTAAATGTCCGTGACTATGTGTAAAACAAAACGCTAATTACGATGTAACGTGGCAATGATTGTAAATATGTTGATAAAAATTATCTGAAAAATGTAATGTAATCTTTTTTCAGTTCAAAAAGCATTCGCTAAAAGGCCGGCACTTGAAATTTCAACACGAGTTTTGTCAACAATGGCAGAAGCTTTAAAAACTCATGAAGTTATTCCTGACGTAATTGATAAAGGTCCAGATTCAGTTCTTGATGTCACGTATCCTAATAATTTGAAATTCGAGATTGGAAAAGTTCTTACGCCAACCTTGGTCAAAGATCCTCCATCTGTTAAATGGAACGCTGAAGCTGAAGCTTTTTATACTTTGTGCATGACTGGTAGGTATAATTTTATATTATTCTTAATTTTTACAACTGTCAATATCAGTGATTAAAAGAAGAAGAGTAGAACTAAACAGGTCAATAATCAACTGTCAATATTATAACTGATGTCAATGATTAATAAATTTAAAATAAACCATGAAATTGGAGCAAAAACGATTTAAAATGCAGAATAAAATCTAAATTTAAAACTTTTAGTTTGGCATTAATAACTAAAAGTTGGTCATTAATTTTTGTATTCATTATTCTTTTTTCATTCCATTCATTATTTTAAATAGATCCTGATGCACCGAATCGCAAAGAACACACATTCCGAGAATGGCATCACTGGCTTGTCGGAAACATTTCTGGAAATGATATTTCCAGTGGAGAAACGCTTTCTGAATATGTTGGAGCTGGTCCTCCAAAAGGCACTGGACTTCATCGATACGTTTTCTTGTTGTATAAACAATCCGAGAAATTAAATTTTGATGAGAAGCGTTTGACCAACAAAAGTGGAGACAATCGCGGAGGATTTTCCATCAAGAAATTCGCTGCTAAGTACAAATTGGGTGATCCAATTGCTGCAAATATGTTTCAGGCTGAATGGGATGATTATGTACCTATTCTTTACAAACAACTTGGTGGCTAAAGAAATAAATGGACTAAAGATTTGCTAAAATGCGCTTCCAATTGTCATCCAGAATAAAATAAAAGAAATAAAATACAAGAAGAATAGCTTTTGAAGCATAATAGATTTTTAAAATCATTTTTAATACACAGGTGTAAAATAATGTTGCAAGGTTTGAAATAAATTTTCATATTCTTATTTTTGTGCTTTGTTCATTTATTTAAAAGGGCTTGGAGTCCGGGTTTCAAGGTACATATCTAATCTCTCTGCAAAAAATTGTTTTATATGATAAATTAAAATAAGTAATTATACTAAGTTTTTCTTTAATGGGTCAAGCTTAAGACTGAAATAACGGATGTGAGTTTACTCAGTGATTACGTGAAATAATTATGAATCATTATCAAGAGAGTGAATGCATTTTTTTAAATAGTAAAAACATACTTTGTCTTTGTAAGATGAAAAAAAGATGAAATAAAAAATAAAATAAATAAAAAAGGTGAATCTGCAAATCAGGAGGTTTAAAAAATTTGTAATGTTTATTGAAAGTAGAAGGGATAAAACTATAGATTTACATCAATAACGAAAAGTAATGCAAATTTATCGCCTGCTTTTATGTATTGAAATTTATGTAAAAATATTAGTTTCAATGTATTCAAGTAATTAAATTCAGTCAGTTTCTTTATTTTAGTAGAACAGTTGAAATTTGAAACTATTAGAGAGTTTAAAAACTCTCTAATAAAATATGCGCAGATAGTTTTTTCAAAAACACTTTTTTAATGTTCTCTTAACCGAAGAAGGAACAGCTTTTTGGTAAAACTTATTTTTGACAGGATTTCTTGTGTACTTTTACATTACGAATTTGTGAGAATTAATTAGGTTTTACTGGAATTAATTAAAGTAGGCTGAAAAATTGCATTTTCCTGGATGGTTAAAATTACCGTAGTTACGTGATTGCTTGTTATATTGTCAGTGATTATCCTGAAATTGTAACTAATGCTTGCTTCCGTTTTTGTAATCCCAAGGAATTGACCTCGTTTATTTATTTCATTAAACTGTTGATAAAACGTATTTTCTTAAACTTGCTGTTTCATAGTTTTCATTGGCATAAAATTAAAAGGTCTAAATAAAGCATAATGCCTGAATATATTAAAAAATATCATTAAAAAATAAATTTCAATTATGTTAACGTTCTATTCAAAGTTTGCAGACAAATTTTATGATTCATTGATTAGTACCTAAGTTTGAGGTCATTTACCAAGGTGAGTTTTTTATATTCTGCAATTTTAATACTGTACTATTAATTATAATAAATTGTTGTTTATTATCAGAATTGAAAAACACAAAAGTTAATTCTTGGATAATGATTCTATAAATATTATCGTATTTGAGTGTATTTTGTCTCATGAAAAGTGAAATATTAATTTTAAAAATTAATTGTTTTTGTCAATAATATTCAGAACAGCAAAAAGATTAAGATTTTCAGATTAGGATCAAAGTATTTATAAATATGCAGCATTTATTTAAAATTATTTTATTTGTTTATTATTTTTATTTGTTTATTATTTTTATTTATAATGGTTTTTTAATACTGAAAAGGGAGAGCAAAATGTAAATATTTAGTTTGTAATTAAAAAATTTACTTTGTAAATGATATGTAAATGTTGAAACCCACGAATGAATTACAAAGAGGAAGAAAACATTTTTAAAATGTAAAAAAGAAACAAAGCAGTAAAAAATAAAAATAGAAAATATAGTACTGAAAAAATATGGTAAAATAAAATAAAAATTGTACCAAGGAAAAATATAAGTTCATAAAATGAAATTATGTAATTCGTAACAATTGATTTATGTTCGCATTACTTTGATTACAGTAAATGGAAAAAATTTAAAAAAGGGTGGGGATAAGCACGAAGAGAAAGAACATAAATTACTTAATCCTGAGCTGCCTGTGCACAGTAAGGATTTCGACATCAGCGAGAATGAATCTTTTAGTAACAGGTAACATACAATGAAAAAAAATATATCTTCTTTAAACAAATAAAAATAATTATTCAGTTGTTACTTAAATTATTACCACTTGGAATTAAAATTTTTAACTTTTGTAATTATATTATTATTATTTATTATTATTATTCGATTCATAAATATTTATAAATAATCTAATATTAGCAATTGTTCTTAAAAATGTAAATTATTATTCAATATAACATACAAAATCTTAATTTGTGGCTATTTTCACTATTAGCTGTTTTTATTCAAAATTTGTATCATTCGCGATATTTTTATTCGATCATTTTTATACGAAATTTGAATTTTTACTCATTTTCTACAAAATATGACCTTTCATATTAATTATGAATGAAAGTTATTTAAAAATAGTAGAAATATAATTAAAATTCATTACAATTATTGATCAAAGTTTATTGTTTACTGTTTATTGTTTACATCATAAACGGGCCATTGCAATATTGAAAGAAGATCTTTACAGTAAAAGAAGCAAATAGAAAGAAATAAATTCAAAGATACACTCTGAAAAACAAACCATAAAAAATTAATAATTATTAAAAAAAACGAAAATTAATTCAAAAAATAAGAGGTACATAATAAATCCAACAAAAAAAATTTAGTAATAAAACTTCAAACTAAGAAGTAGTAGTAAAAAACAAAAATGAATTCTGAAGAAATTATGCGTAAACAATAGATATTAATATAAAATATATTTTTATTTTTACAGGATTTGTGCTCTTTATGAGCGGTCTATCACTGGCTGATATTTCGTCTGAATTAATGAAAGCCCAGGTTGTTCCTGATGTTATAGTTAAGGCACCCACAAATGAAATTGAGGTAATTTACAAAATTAAAATAAAATAAAAAATGTGCTTAAAATGTTTTCATTATTTTCTTGAAATTCTTTATTACAGAAATATTCTTCAATAACAAATTTTTGAAGCATAGTGCATTAATAAATTATCTTACTTTTCATTATATTAAATGATTAATTCACGATTGATTAAAAATTAATTTTTAATATGATTAATTCATTAATTTCACGATTAATTTGTATTTTCGTAATTAAAAATTTATAACTTTTCGCAGGTCGAGTATGGAAAGAAGAAAGTCAGAGTTGGTGAAGAATTGACACCAACTGAAGTGAAAAATATGCCCGAAATTGATTTTAAGGACGATGATGATGCCCTTTACACTTTGATCATGACAGGTATTTTAAAATTTTACTATTACTTTTATTATTTACTATTTATTATTGTTATTTATTATTTATTATTGTTATTTATTATTTATTATAAATATTTATTATTGTTATTTATTATTTATTATTGATATTTATTATTGTTATTTATTATTCATTATTGTTATTTATCATTATTATTATCATTACAATTTAATTGATTAACCTCATGGCTTATGTAGTTTATTTTCAAATTTTCTTATATTTTAATTTTTTCTTTTTGGGTATTTTATTGCATTTAATGTTTTATTTCGACATTCTTTTACTTGATATCATTCTGATTTTAAATATTTTCTTTTTCATGGAAAATCTAATTTTATTAAATAGATATTCGATTAATAATAATGAATAGTATTAATTATCAAATACAATAATTGATGGTATTAATTATCAAATACAATAATGAATAGTATTAATTATCAAATACAATAATGAATAGTATTAATTATCAAATACAATAATGAATAGTATTAATAATTAAATATAATAATTAATAGTAATGTGAAAAAATTACTTACACTTGATTTAGATCCTGATGCACCGAGTCGTCAAAATCCAACGAATCGGGAATTTGTACACTGGCTCGTCGGAAATATTCCTGAAGATGATGTTTCCAAGGGTGACGTTCTAGCTCCATATGTTGGCTCGGGTCCTCCAAAAGGAACAGGACTTCACAGATACGTATTTTTAGTTTACAAGCAACCAGGAAAAATAAATTTCACAGAGCCTCAATTAACTAGTAACGGAAAACAAGGCCGTCGAGGATTTTCGGCAAAGAAATTTGCAGAAAAGTACAAGCTTGGAGATCCCGTTGCTGCAAATATGTTCCAGGCTCAGTGGGATCAGTCAGTTTCGAGATAAACATTTTTTAAGTACTTTTCATACACACTTTACATAAAACTCTAAACTAAATTTAAATTCGAATAAAACTCTATAAATCAATTTACATGGAATTTAAACTCTAAACCAAATTTGTACTCAATAAAACTCTTACACAGATTTAATAAAACGAAAATTTAAAGTTTTATAGTTGTAATAAAATTTTTATTTGTTGAACGACTCTTTTTCGATAAGGTTTTTTTGAGCGAAACTTGAAAACAACTTTTTAGTAAAGTAACTTTTATTATAAATTTGTTTTAAAGCTTAAATAACTTTAAATTTAACTAATAGAGTTATTGTCTAGATTTTGCAACATACATTTTTATACTTTTAATTACTACTAAATTAGGAATTATGTAATAAGGATCATAATAACTATATACTAAGTTTACATTTAAGAGAATAAAATTGTAATTTTTCGATAAAAATAGTTATACAATAAAGAATATAATATATCAAGTTTTTGCAAATTCTGTTCCTTTCCCAAAAATTAAATTTTAGTCTTCATCATAATTGTTATTGTGTTACAAAGAAACTAATGTTATTGATATTTTAGATTAATATTAATTAATTAACTTTATTTATTTTTGCCTCCTTATAGAGGAAGCATTATAATCGTGACAATTTTCGATTATTTTAGTTTTAAAGCTGGATGTTCTAGAATTTCTAGATAAAAAGAAGAAACCTAAATTCATTGAAATTTCAATTTTTCGACTGAGTCAGGAACCCAATGAAGTTGATTAAAAAATTCATATTTTAATTTTTTGGCTATCTAAAGTCTCGTGATATTTTTTTTAAATTATTGGGTAATTAAATGCGTGCCAAAGTGATAAAAAAGTATCTATAGATTAATACTGTTCCTTACAAATAAATATTTCTCTATTAGAAAACAAAACTGTTTATTCGTTTTTTCTTCAGTTTATTTTCTCCAGTTATTTTTTTCAGTTTATTTTCTTTATATTTTATTTTCTTCATCCTATTTTCCTGAATTTATTTTTTTCAGTCCATCTTTTGTTCTTTAATGTTTATTCATTACTTCCTTAATTTATTGTTCAGTTCAGAATAAATTCGATTATTTACACTACTTTTGAAAATTTTTCCTATTTTTATAATAACTGGTTGTTTTTGTTATTTACGAAAGACAATCCCCGCGTTCAAGATTTAAAACCTATAATAAATCAGGTGAATGTACTTTTACAAATTAACTGGAGGGGAGAAAGTAAAATAGTCAGTCCTTGCCGAGAGTTGATAGAATCAAGAATGAAGTTAGTAGCAGGTAAATTAAAATAGAAAATTTAATATTATTTTTAAAAACATGATTTTCACGTTGTTTTTATTATTTGACAATTTACTTTTTCTTTTTACAAAATAATAATTAATGTGCAAATTTTAACATTTACCGGCAATAAAGTTTTGTTTTTAATTTCCTTATTTTATTTTCTGTTTGTAAATATTTAATTTAAAGAGATTGTTTGTCACAGGAAGTTTTTAATATGTCGAAGGTGATTATAATTATTTTTATATAATATCATGGTCAATAAAAAACTTGGACAATGAAACTGAGTTTAGAGTTAAATTAAGTGTAACAAGTAGAAAAACAGGAAAACTATTCTGAAGGGCAAACAATTAAAAAATTAATTAATATTCCGATAAATGATTTATTGTAAAAATTGATTTTTACTTATTCTTGATTTTTTATTTCTTTTTGCTTCCTTATATATAGAGGAATTTTTTTAGCTTCCTTAACTCTTTTGCCTTCTCTTTACTTTTTTATATCTTTCTCCTTCACTTTTTTAAAAACATTTTTAAATATTCTAGACCTATTCTAATTTTTTTTACATTTGCAGGATTCATTCTTTTTACATTGGGCCTTGCAGCGGCAGACGTACAATCCAAATTTGAAGAAGCAAAAATTGTTTCTGACATTTTAGACTCAGCACCGAAAGAATTAATTGAGGTGAATTTAAAAACAATTTATTTAATGCTTGCATTTAAACTAATGATCTCAATTCATTTAATTTTTTCAAATCTTCAAAATCTTGAACTTTTTTTCAAGACTTGTGAAATAAGTATAAAAAACTACTAGATGAAAAAATGTCTTTTTCTTATTCTATTATAACAATTTTATTAAAAAACATTAATTTCAGGTAAAATATGGAGATAAAGTTGTAGATCTTGGTAATGAACTAACACCAACAGAAACAAAAAATATCCCTCATATAGATTACAAACATGAAGGAGGACTTCTTTACACATTGTCAATGACTGGTAAGATGATTTCTGATTAAAAATTATTTAAAAATATTTACACCTAGAAGAAGTTCTCTTTTGATACTTCTAAACTTGAATATCATTGATTTTTAAAAATTATTTAAACAGAATTTGCAAAAATTGTAATTAATTATTGAAAATTGTAATTAATTATTAAAATCATTAATTTATTATTAAAACAATTTATAATTAAGACAATTTATAATTAAGACAATTTATAATTAAGACAATTTATAATTAAGACAATTTATAATTAAGACCATTTATTGATTGAATAATTGTACGAGGTCTTTCAATTATTTAAACAATAAATTATAAACGAATGTAAAAATATTAAAAACATTTTATTATTAAAATTACAATAATTGGATAAATTTCTATTAAATTAACAATTAGAAACGAACGTCTTGAAAAATTGTTTAAAACAAGACCCTAAGATTTTGGAGTCTGGATTCGGTTTGTAACAATAGTTACAAAAGAAAAGAAAAAACATCACCGAAATGTTAATGTGTTTCACAACCTTTAGATGAAGAGTCAACTTTCACTAACAAACCTGTTCTGATGTCGTTTATTACTCGTCTGATTTCTAGAAATTTTATTTTATATTTGTTTTACTTCTACCCACAATTAACTAAATTTAATTTTCGTTATTCTCATCGATTCTTCATAACATTTGAATTTAAATTTGAATTTAAAATTTAAATTAAACTAAATTTAAATATAAATGTCAAAAAATGAAAATTCTTCACTTTAATTTATTTATTTTTCAATTTGAATTTCAAGTTTTATTTTAAATCTGAATTATTCAAGTTAGTCAACATTTTCTTCATTTCGAGTTTCGAGATAAGTAATTAAGATGAAAAAATATGTAATATTCAAATAATTATATGACGAAGATGATTTATTGCAATAAATAAAAAAATTTCAGATCTTGATGCTCCAGTAAGAGGATATAATCGCGAATGGCAACATTGGCTGGTCGGAAATATTCCAGAAAATAACGTAACAAGGGGCGAAGTTTTGACTGAATATTTTGGTCCAGCGCCACCTAAAAATTCGAATCCTCATCGTTACGTTTTTCTACTTTTTAGACAAAATCAAGGAGCCATCACATTCGACGAAAGACGTCTTAGCAATAGGTAATTTTCATTTAAATTCTTCGAAAAATTTTCTATAAATTTTAAAAATATTTTTCAAAACTTTAAAAATATTTTTTTAAATTTCAAAAATATTTTTCTGAATTTTAAAAATATTTTACTAAATTTTAAAAATACTTTTATAACTTTACAAATTTTGGAAGCCTATTCTAAATTAAGATTATTCCTCTTTGATTTAAAGAATAACTTAAAATTTGAAAATAAAAGCAAGTTTTATTATTTTATTATAAAAATTATTTAAATTTCTATAAGCATTACTTTTTATATTCTTTTAAATTTCTATAATCATTATTTAAACTTTTAAAATCGTTAAATTTCTGCTGTAAAACTTATTTAAATTTCTTCTGTAATTATTACTAATTGTACTATTTTTCAAATGCAGGGACAAAATGAGAAACAGATTCTCCATTAAGAAATTCGCAAAAAAATACAATCTGGAAGGACCAATTGCTGGAAACTTTATGAGAGCGAAATATGACGAATATGTACCAATTGCTCATAAACAACTGGGTCTTTAAATTAACACTCTACATTCTTTTCTTTAAAATTTTCATAGAATTTTAAGCAAATTTTTCTACTATGACAAATTATTTTTTTAATTTTAAACTCCATGTAAAAGAATGGAACATGATTAAGATTATTAAGACTAAGATTATTTTCTATTTTGTACTAATTTTCAAACTCCCCTTCCATATAATTATCCCATGCTTTATAAAATAATTTTCTATTGTGGAATAATTTCGAATTTTAAAAACAATTTTTCATGATTAAACTATTTTTTTAATAATAGTAAAAACTTAGAGAAGACAATCGAGGAACATTCATTTTTATTTTGATATAAAACACTTATTTTCTTACTCTATCGCAATTAATATCACCATGTTACTTAATGAATTATTAACAATTAAAGTTTGTGACTGACGATGCGATAAATTACATGATTTCTATGCACACACTCAGAGAAAAGTGTTCTATTAAAATAAGAATCACAAATGCTGCAAAATTTATTGCAAAACTAGTTACTGTTATCAGATTTTTTAAAAATGTCTATCTTTTTCTTTCTTTTATTTTTCTCAACTTTGAATTATATCTGCACGACAGACTTTTGTAAATTACTGTTAAATGAAAATATTCTTAGAAAACAATATTTTTAGATGACAATACTATTTATTGATACTATATGCTTTAAAATGAATATATTTGTAAATGAAAATAGTTGCAAATGAAAATACTTGCAAATGAAAATACTTGCAAATGAAAATACTTGCAAATAAAAATACTTGCAAATAAGAACACTTGCAAATAAAAACAAGTAGAAAACTATTCATTTCATGAAAATTTTGCTTCCTTATAGATGGATTTTTTACAAAAATCAACCTTTAACATTTTTTAAAAATTCA
>WNHD01002251.1:0-17883 GCA_011057455.1 Ganaspis sp. Gsp50
ATTGTGACGTTGTTTTTGAACTAAATACGTCACAAAAGTAGTTCCCTCACGGTGGCACCGAAAAACTACTTTAAAATCACGTATTTCGCGTAATTAATTATTATCTTTATTTTATGGCCAAACTCGGACTCAACACTTTTATTTTTAATTTGATTTACAAATGTATATTATTGATGAATTGTTTGCTTTGTATAATACTGAGTTCATAAAAATTTATTGTTTATTTTTGAAGAAAGATTCAGACGTTGTATTTAGTAATGAATTTTGTATACAACGTTTATTTAATATTCTTTGAGAAAAACAGGAAATCCGCTTTTCTCAAAGAACTGCATCAAAAATTATTTAGTTAAAAATGTTTATAACGTGGTCAGTCGGCAAGAAGAATATTCTGCAATCACCAGTCTGCACCATTTCAAGTCGCCAATTTGAACTTGAAATCAGAGACGAAAGTTTGCGGCCCAGAATCGAGAGGTGGCTCCATCCAATGAGGCTGAGGCGTATTAATTGACGCGCACACTTGCTTGAGTGTTGCGCGCACGAAGCAACGCCAGTACGAGTTTGGCCAACGTCCGTCGTCAACCCGAGAACCGACGAAACGGAAAGAATAACCAAAGAAAAAACCTGGAGACGATGGATTACTCCAAGATCCTCGCCCAGCTGCAAGGTTAGTGGTTGACCGTTTCCTTGCCTTCACCAGGGAGTTGTTCGTGGCGGAAGTGTCCACCAAAGTGCAGAGAAGCCGGAAAACGTGGGCCGAGCGGACGCCGGCCGGCTGACCTGTTTCTACTGCTTGATTATCTTTGGCCGAGAAGTGCAGGATTCTCCAGCTCCGAGTGTATTTTAAAATAAAAGTTTAGTTTGTTTTTCTTAATCGGAAAAACCGGGTTTTGTGTTTTATTTCCAGTGTTAGAATCAAAAGTGCAGTGCCTGTCTCCCCCTTTTCCCCTCTCTCACGACGGAACCGACGACCATTTTTCAAGTCTCACGCTCGGCGTGGAGCTAGCCGTGTGAGAATCAGTGCCGTTTGTTGCTATCGGAGTCCGGGTAGATTGTCAAATCTACCTGGCACCTGGAGGAAGGATCTCCGAATTAAATAAACGGGCTTCGGTGGATTTTCGTGAACTCAAAGTGTGGAGTTCACGAAACCGGTGTCGGCGCTGATAACATCGTTTGAGCAACCATTTTTGTAGCGTTCTTTCTCTCTCTCTCTAATTTAGAGAGAGACAGTAAGAGTTGGGAAATTACGTTACAATATCCGTGATTGACTGATTAATATTTTTAAACACTCGATTTGAATATTATTTATTACTTTTATTATTGTGCCTATTACTCATAATTGGGCTTTCTAAATGACCTTTTAATAATTACTTAATCAAAACAAATTTTCAGCAACATTCATCTCTGAATAATTATTTTGTGAATAAAATTTCTATTTAAATAAATGTAAGGTTACACATTATTTTAATTAAAATATTTTTTAATACCGTCAAAATACATAAGCTGTAGATTTTAACAATACTTAACATCCAAGATCTACAAGGAGGGAGGATTAAATTTGCCGCCTAACCTTATTTTCAGAAGCAGAATAAAAGCCCAAGAAATACTAACCGCTTGTTTTCTCTCCCAGCTCTTCATAGCCGACTTGTACTTCTCGAACTCATGGCACCAGTCAGAGTAAATCTTTTGGTAGTCGTTGGACTTGGCAGGTGCCGAGCATCTGTGAGCATCGACTGTAATGTTGTAGGAGCAAAGAAGAGCGCCTCCGAGCCAACAGTCGTACCTCCCAGCGTCCTGTTCGTTCACGCCGACAATCACCAGACCTTTTTCTGACGTTTCGATGAATTTTTCCCCACCTGATCCATATTTGTACGTGATTTGGTACCTTCCTTTCTCTTTACTGTAATGGTACCACTTGACTTCTTGGTTCGCAAGAACCTCAGGCATCTTCACGAAACAGCCCAGATGCACGGATTGACCCCAAGTCACCACCAGTTTTCGTTTGCCGACACTGCTGTCACAAACATCTGCTGTGCTATTCGAAACGTCCTGCAAAAGTCTAAACAAACAAAAAACATTTTAAAAACAATGTTACAATTTTTAAACATTTACAATTTTAAAATACAACGTTATTGTCGATTTTAATGTATCCGCTAACAATTATCTTAACTTGTCATCGAGGACTGGTATTTTTCCTCATAATTGGAAGTGTGCAAAAATTATAAATTTTCAAAGCTTGTGATTTCTCGAAATTATTTCTCTTAATTTTAAAATTTAGTCTGTTTATAACTCTGAACAAGTAAACAGTGTTTGACACTTTCGCCAAACTGCGATGTTTCTATTTATTTAATTTATTTTATTAAGGTAAAAATTGTTAATGTAAATATTAATCAAGTGTTTCGTTAGTGTTAAAAACTATTTTGTGTAATACCTTTAAGAAAATTGCCACTTATCATGCCTGAAAAGTGTGCACAAAATTGGTCTTTTCTGTATACTGTGCAGGAATCTTCACTTTCCTGCATACTATGCAGGAATGTACACTTTCCTGCACACTTTGCGGTGAAATAAATAAGCGCATAGTCCTTTTTGAGTTTTTTTATTGTTTAAAGTCTTTTTTGATAAAAAAGCTTGAAAAAAATATTAAGATATTATATGGGGAACAAAGAAACGTTTGTGACTTTTAATGCCTTCGTTGTGCAGCTTGAGAATCGTCGTATGCGGGGCCAACGAAAATCTTGCCTATCATTATATGTTGCACCTAACCTCTAAAAATGGTGCGTTTCTTTGACAGATGTTATACAAAGTACTGTGTGCACCTCGTACGAAAGAACATTTTCCGTTTTCGTGCAAATTGCTGCACTCGACGGAAAACAGCTACTTTCGGTACTTGGTGCACAATATACTATTTTATATTTAAAATTCATTGTCAATTACAGCTGGAAAAGGTCAATGAATAGTTGACGAAACGTCGCACAATAAAGACGTTTGTTTTTTTAGACAATACAATGGATGTGTTTAGTGTTTTATTTTCTGTTTTTTGTCAAAGAAAGAACAGATCTTCAACCTGAACTACTTTGCTCCTACTGATCAACTATCTACTTAACAATTATTAATTATTAATCTTAACACTGTTATCAAATTAGACTAAGATTTAACAAAACAGACTGATCGTACAAATACTGTTTATAAATTCGACTGTAAAAATTGTTCTGCTACGTATATCGGCGAATCCAAATTAGCTTTGAAGGTTCGCATAAAAGAACACCAAAGAACTGCGAATTTAAACTCTGTAATTGGTTATCACTGTCTTGAAATTGGTCATGATTTTGACTGGGAAACGTTATGATTTTAGATTACGAGCCCAATTAAAAAAAAAAAGAGTAATTTCTGAGATGACTCACATCAATTCGAATTCTAATACTTTAAATAAAAAGGAAGTTTTTTTTTCACTCAATAACATTTTCTTTCATTTACTCAGAAAATTAAGCTCTTAACAGACTATACTTTATTTGTAATTATTATTGTTGTCGACTGAGTTCAACTACCTTTGTTTTTACCTTAAGGGCATGTGATGAAAAATGACGTTAGTGGTCACGTGAACCATAAGGCAAATATTTTCCGCCGTTTTACTCTTAAAATAATAAACATAGCATTATGGGTACACATTTATTAAATATCATCAGTATGGTCTATCTGTTATTAATTTATGAATAATAGTTTTGTTTAAAAGTTATTTTATAAAATTACGTGTTACACTTCGTTGGTTTTTTATAAGTTTACAAAATAACTTTTAAACAAAATTATTAGTAAATTAATACCAGACAGCCCATTCTGATGATATTTTATGAATGTATACCAATTTTCATAACGATATGTTTTTTATTCTAAGAGTAAATCGGCGGAAAAAATTTGCCTTATGGGTCACGTGACCACCTACGTCATTTTCCATCACATGCCCTTAATAACTCTTATCATTCAACGACGAATTGTTGTATGCTATGTAGTTGCTCAAAGGCCGTCTTAACAAGATGTCTTTTTCACAATTCACCTATAGTCACTCATTTTGTAAAACTTGACGTGTTAAAATATTTATTTCGTTTAAACTAACTAGGTAAATGTAATTAATTAATTTTTATAAATTTGTAAATCTGTGTGTGGTTTTTTGTGTAAATTAGATAATTAAATATTCAATAAATTTTAGCCTGATGAGGTCAGCGAAACTTGACCGACGAAACGTTGCTCCTCAGCAATTGTAATAAAATTTTTGTAAATTTTATTTGTTTACCTTCCCAAGATCACTAATAATAAGGTTTCCTATTCAGATCTGCAAGGTCTTTCAATAACTCTTATAACTCTATATAATAATTTTGTTCTTTCGCATCTTACTTATACTTTTAATGACCCTAATCCGGATTTTGATACAAATTTTGATTTTATATAATATGATGATTTGGAAAAGACTAAAGAACCTTTCTTAAAATTATAAGTAAAGATGATTTTATCACTCGGTGGTTAATAACTCGGTGTTTCTTGAAATTCCTTGCTTTTAAGTCTGACGGTATCTATCCACAACGAGGATGTTGTTATAGGGATCTTTGTATCAGATTTTGTTTTCTTTACCTAGCGTAGAATCTTAGTCCCTACTTCTTTTATTTTTGAAATGTTGAATGCTTAAATTTATGCTCCGGGTTTACTGTTTTTGATTAATCTTGTGCCCAGAATAGCTTCAAGGAATTCCGAGCTTTTCTATCATGAAACACCGTCTTATGTTAATTGGATATATCTTGCCTATATTTTTTGGATGTCAGCACATTAATAATTTATTTGAAAGTATGAAACCTAATTCTGATTTCTTTATCTTGGAATGCGTCCACTAAAGTGATCAATGAATTTATCGATAATTGTCGGTTCGATTAATTTTCTTTTATTCATCGGAACCATACATTTAATTTGAAATATTGATTAATATTGAGTAAGATGACAATAATATGTAAGTAATTGTGGTGCAGTAGATGTGATTCGTTTCAAAATGTTTTCAAGTGTCTTTGAAAATACGATCAAAGTAAACTTACCCTGGAGCGTAGGGTTTGCAGGTGTTTGTATCCTTATCCCAACCACAGTAAGGATCATGAACACATCGCAGACAATTGTCATAGCGACGGGTACACATGACCAAATCGATCTGTTTGATGCGATGATCAGAAGCCACGTAGATGGCTTTGTGTTCCTTGGATATCTCCATCGCCTGAATTGGTTCACCGGGAGTGACATCGAAGACATCCAAGAGGATCGATTGTGATTCTCCATTGCTGTCTACCCACTGAACCACTTTATGAACCCGCCCGTCACCTGTAGCAAGATAATTGGAAATGTTAAATCATCAAAATTAGGAAGCTCATCTTCAGAAACTGCTCGTGGAAGTTAATTGAAAATTAAACGAGACTCACTGGAACCAGCATAGTAGACCGTATAGTCCAAATCCATTCCTACAAAATCGATACGGAGTTTATCGACCACGAGTCGAGTGAGCATAACATCTCTCTTGTAGAAAACGGGCTTTTCATTCTCATGTGATATTGCTGAGTCCATGAGCGGATGTGACCTAATGAAGTTGAGAACGGTATCCGGAAGTGTCTCCGTGTCATTGACGCATTGGCCAGGTCGTGGCTCAGGAACCTTGTTTGACAAAACAGGAAGCCACGCGCTGCTGCTGGTCGCCTGTTCCTTGAACTTCCCACGGAAGGCATCTTGAATGGCATCGATGTGGAATGAACAGATGGCAGAGCCCATCAAGCCATTCGTTGAGGTAGTAAAAGTACCATAAAAGTGCGAATCATCTCCCGGTACTTTATACACACTCTCTGTTCACATAAAGCAATTGAATTTTATTAAAATTCTATTCAATTTTTTTTTTATTCATTATGATTACATATGATTATAATGGGAAATTGGCCTTATTACAGATACTTACGAATCTCATTGAAGTAGAAGGGAAACTCGCCAGGAATTGAACAATTCAATCTTGCTTTTAAGTAGGTCGCCCAATTTTGCGCGAGGATATTTTTCCCTCCAGTATCTTTCTTGCATAGTCTAGCTACACGAGAATAGACACTCTTCCCGCAGTTGATGTACTCAACTGCGGTTTCCCGGAAGAAAAAGAACACATGTTGGCCTATGTCGAAGGACCCAACGAAATCAGGTTCTGAAAAAATAAAACGAAAATTTCATTAGGAGATGTATGCTTTTAGTTTTCAAAAGCTTCTGCAACTGGGTTACCCAAATTGCAATGGATGTTGAAAAGAGGAATCGTCTATTAGTTGTTTTCATTGTTCAAGAGAGCAATGCTGCAGTTCATTTGGGGAAAAATACAACCTCTCATAAATTATTTTCTGTTAACGTTTCCGTAAGCAATGGATAACCATTTGTGTGTGCTAATATGCATTAAACTTTATTGAATTCCTTTACGAGCAAACTATTTCCGAGTTGTTACAACCATTTCACCAAAATTGAACATTATCCCTCCATTATTACAGAAGCATCGTTAACTGTTGATAATTATGCACTCATATGAATACCAGAGAATATTATGGCAGTTATACGTGAAAAGTTAGTTAACTACTGTAAATAAAGTTTCAATTAACAGTGACATTACTGAATAAACGTTATACTAAATTACGTCGAGACTTTGACTAATACAGCAAAAACGAATTTGTGTTTTATATTTGAAATTGTTTCAATTCTTTTTTCCGCCTCTTTTATGAAATATTTATTGAATCACAGAAATCGGTTTCAAAATGCAAGACAATATTACTCTGTTAAATTGGAAATCCTGTGAAATTTGTAATCAGAGTCCCAATTCACAGAGGATTGCCCTTTTGATTTACATTTTGAGACAATGAGGCATCTTATTGACCTAGAATAAATTACCATCAACATTTGCTGCTTTCGTCTCTTGTCCTTGTTTACTTGCAATTTGTTTTATAAACACACATAGTAAATAGAATAAATGAAAGGACAGAATAAATTTTGTTTAATGCTTAGTTGAAGTTTAAAAGCTGACCACAAGTTTAATGAGCATGAACTTGTCCTTTTACGATTCCCTATCGTAAAGTGTACTACTGCTTTAATAATATAAAGATTCGCTGCAGAAACGACAAAATGCTTCTTCATTCGGAACATCAATTATTACATTAAAGTAGAAGAAACTGTATATGAAAAAGAAAGTAACAAAGAAAAATCTTTGAAAAATGTGTTAATTATAAGAAACTGATTTACTGATAATTAGGTCATTGCAAAGTAATTCATACAATTCAATAAAATTAAACGAAATTATTTTCCATTACTGTTATTAATTACGGGAAAAGAATTTTTAGAGAAACGAAGTCTGTACTTCGTTAAATGATTTTTATCATTAGAGAGCCTTCTTTATTAGTTCATCAAGAGGATACTAATATAAAATAATAATTTCGTTTGTGATTAAATTATTGGCAGAGAATTGATTTAGGGGATGAATATAGTACATAAACAATGGATCTTCATCATCCTAATGTTTCCCTCTTCCCTTTTGTGATTCTCTGATTTGTTCCTAAATAAATTTATCGTCCCTTCGCAATTAGTAGATGAAATCGATTGTTGCTTTCCACCTTAAAGTTGTAATTCAATTTTCTTCCTTTTTGTCGTAAAGCAGTCATTTGATCAATCAAGTTAATTCAATATCCGTTTTCTAAACAAAACAAAGCAATCCGAATAGATTCTTTCTTTTCGAATGAGAAAAGAAAACAAACAAAAAAACATTTTCGGAATTGGGACAATGGAAAAAATTGTGATTATCGACAAAAGTGACAAATTTTTTCTGTAAAGAATCCGGCACGCGACACTTTGGAAAATGTCGTTTCGCATGTGCAGAGACCCGTGAAAGTGGATGGTCTTCTCGTCAGGCCAGTTATTCAGAGCTTGTTAACCCCGTCTCTTTTCCTCTTCTGTTTTCTTTTCCTTCCTCTTTCGTCCTGAATCACATCAGTCTTCATTGTAGGTACTTTGCTCGGAACGAGGTTGAGTACGTAAACCTATCCTTCTCTCTACTGGTCTCGCGCATTTAATCAACGCCTTCGCTAATAGACAAACTCGATGCAGAGAATGGCTCTTGATGGTAACGCGAAAGGGCGTTAGGAGGCGAGGGAATACCAACTTCAAATTAAACGACGAAACAAATGGCTAATCATGCATCCCGAGTATCAAGGGTACAGAACGAGAGATCCAGGAAGGGTGCTTCGCAATACCGAGGACGAATAAGGAATGAGGAACGTAAATTCAAGGAATCGCATATACTGGATTCAATTAATGAGATAACCGCCACTAGCATCACAGACCCTCCGCTCAAGAGTCAACTTCTCTTCTGAGGGGAAACTTCATTTTTCATTACATTAAGCTACTGTGGTGCGAGGAACATTTATTCTCTTTAGAGAGCAATTTCATTTAGAGATTGATAGAGCAGTACCAAGAATTAATGTTAATTGAGTTATGGCACTTGAATTTCTGAAATGCAAATAAAGCAGTGCCATAAAAAATGTATTCAGAATGAGACATGAATAAAGCAAGTCTAGTTTGAAGCGCTACATTAAAAGGGAAAAGTTTTAAATTGGTTGATCATGAGTGCCAAACAAAATTTCATATAACCTTGCAAAGTTTCATTTCTCTCTGAAGAAACTGATTAACCTTCAGGAAGAGAAGGTCGAGCCTGCTTTTAGAGAGGGAAGGTAAATTTAACTTCTTCAGAATACGCTTACGAGGGCGGCTACGAGTGGAACGTTTAGCTAGAGACGGAGGGGTGTTATTTTATTACCAAGCTCCTAGAACTCGTACCCTCTGCAACGCCCGGTGGTGTAGTACCTAGAACCCTCTCGTAGCCTTCCTCATGCTCCACACTTTCCTTGACGCCCCTGCAACTAAAGGAACTGCCGCCCGATGAAATAGGCGGGTTGAAGTGACACCCCAAGCACCCGCTTACGCGTTCATTTAGGACCGTAATTCGAAGGTTGTACTTGAAAGTACGCTTGGTTTTATGAGTCTGTCCCGCGCTTCTCGGATCTTGTTGGAATTCAAGGTATTCCTTTAAATACGCTTTTCAAAACAAGACACCATTCATTAGCCTACGTTTAGCTTTCCGAATTAAAGCTCAGTATTCATTAGTCATTTATTTTGAGCTTATATTTATTCGTGTCCCTGTCAAAATGGCAAGTAAGAGACAAGGTGATTAATTAGACTATTAAGTCACAATTATAAAGAAACCGTTTTTCCGTCCTAATTTTAAAACCTTCAAAGAAAACAGCACCACAAACGAGTAACGGTACTGGAGGGCAAATCTAGGAAAAACTGGAGAACTGAACTGCAAGTGTCACTTTGACTGGGGTTTTATACCCTCGAAGTCACGCAATAATAAAATTTATGATATATCGTAAAACTTGTTTACAAGTTATGGTTTCCTCGACAAATTTGTGGAAAAAGGGTTTTGCAAATTTTCTATCTCATCAATGTTTCCTCATAAATTTTTGAAATGTAATATTTATTATTGTAATGATGTGATTTATTAAGCTGCGGAATTCTCTCGTCGGATATCCAGGCGTACTTGTAGATGCTGAAATTCTGGATTTTACTTACAATTAGTATATTTTTATTAGAAAATACTCGCCTGCTGGCTGATAATTAATTCAAAAAAACATAATTTTAGTAAGCAACATGAATCTTAGTTATCTGACTGACATTTTACGTTAATATAAGCTTAACTAAAGGGAAAAGGTTAAGTCAGTGAAGACTTAAAAAATAACAAAGGTAACAAAATATATTCTTGAAAAATAAAATTACAAATGTATAATAAAAGAATGTTGAAACGAATCGCAGAAAACTTTAACGCGACGAACTCCTAGCCGATTTCGCCGTAGTTTCTTAGGAAATCTATAACAAACAGAATTTTGCTTTGCTTACATTTAAAGTAGAAAACTGCGTTTAAAAATTATTCAGAAAGTTCAATATTACCGAAAACTAATTAGCTTGCTCTATCGTTTGACGCGACACCACTCCCACTCTTTCAATTCAACAATCCCTCCGAGGGGAGAGTTGAGTACATTATGTTCGGCTGGTGAACCAAAGAGGTGCCCCTCTATTTTCCCATCAGCTCGAACATGGGAATTTATTTCCTAGTAGGAAAACGCTTCGAAAGGCCAATGGGTTCCCCCATAAACCTCTCGTAGCTCCATTACCCTTCGACAAGATAGGCAGGAGCCCCTCCACTGTCTTGTCGAACGACTAGGGGATCCTTTACCTCAGAGGTTCTGGATCCTATGTTTGAGTAGGGAGACAGGAGCCCCTCTACTCCTACTCAAACATTCCCCTTGAGTCTAACTAGTCTTGGAGCACTCCTTGCCAGGTATAGAATCGTGGTGGAAGCCCCCGCATACTTTCCCACTACCTGGCCAGCAACACCATTCCGGTAAACCGGCGAGGTGTGAGCCTTACATTGAGTGATCCAACAAGAGAGACCGAGAAGCCCCTCGAGTCTCGTCAACTAGAAGACTGCCTTCTTGCCTGTCGACAGCCAGTTAAATAAGCTAGGTATTACTAGATAGAAGAGTAGGGATCAGAGTGGTGTCGAAAAAGTGGGAACTGATTTCGCTTAGTTCAGTCGGTGAGACTAGCTATGAAAATAATGTGGATAAATTTAGTCATAGCTCACATCATTACACAATTAAGACTGAAAACTGGGGAAAAACCGCGGGACCCGCACATGGGTTGCTCGGTCAACAAAGTTGGCTGGGTTAAACAAGTGTTGCTAAAAAGTGTACCTTCCTTCGGGAGCGCAGGGCCTTCCATACGTTTTGGCCAGAACTGGCCTTACAACGTTGATTTTTCCTTGTTCGGCTATATCCCTTCCGGTGGATCGACTATGATTCCGTATTTTCGTTATCACATGCGATTCATTATGTAAAGGGCAGAGGCAAAGCCAGAAAATGTAGATAGAAGACCATAACATCTGGAAGATATAGCCTTAGGGCCTGGGTGCTCCCGCGAGAGTTAATCTTGTCTCTTCGCTTCCGGTCTCAACTCTGCACCTATGAGTGCTTTCAATGCCATTGAAGTTCTCGTACAGTTTTCCGTCGGCTCCTACGTGATTCTTTTTTGGCGTCTCGATCCAAGCATATAATTTCTTCAGACCGTCTTTAATTGTCTGATTGACTCTGCTTTCTACAGACTCCAAGCATTCTTGACACTTCCACAAGCATCTCATCGAACTGTTCGGTCTCCTGCTTAGTTCAAATATTGTAACACGATGAGTTGGACAATCAAATAATCATCTTTTGTTAGGAAGTCAACTTCGTAGAAATTAGTTCTCATTTACAAATTCGTTTCCTACAAAGTTCATCATACCTGACACATTCTTTAAAAACATGTTCTGGATAAAGGCATAGAATGCTTCAAAATTTTGCTTTATTTATTCCACATAACTTGAAAAAGGTGGAACGATTTGTTTTCAATCTCGAATGTTTAGAAAGGTCGTCAGGACGTGATAGAATTTATGAATATAATATCAAGAGAAAAATATTTGAATATTGTGACTATTAAAATATCACGAAAGTAGAAATGAATAAATAGCACTTACTGTCTAGCCACTTGGAGTCGTACTTGAGCGTCCTCTTGAAATTGAAAACCTTTCGACCTGTTGTTAAATTGTAGAGATCCGTTCGGAAGATGACAGTATCAGCTTTGGTGAATTCCGCGTTTGTGCCAGAATAAAGAGCTGGCAAATCTCCTGGATTTCCTCTTTCGACCCAAACTGCTGTTGAGTTGTCCGCAGGGTCGTAAGGACATTTCGCAATGGCTGTTCCCACACCTGGTACATACTCGTTTCTAGGCAAATGGGTGAGATTGCTCTGTAAAAAGTAAAACAAAAGATTAAATTTCTCAACAACTTTTTTCTATCATTTAATAAATTTCATTTTCACGTTTTCCTTCACGCCCACGTAGTGTAATGATTCATCTTAAAAAAAATTATAATCAGTCATCTGGACTTAATTTAGCGATTAAATCTTTATGAATTGGAAATGTAATAAAAGATTGTACAAGATTTGTAGAAGTTGAGTTAAACCGAATAGACTAAGTAATTTCAAGCATTCTTGTATTCAGCAGGTTTTATATCGGGTGTAAAATGTTACGCTTAAAGAAGGAAATTAAGCTTTTTTAACATGCTTTTCGTCGTTTTTGGAAGCAACGAGCCTGTAAGAGTTAGTCGTTATCCAATCTCTACAGTGCACTTGGGACTCGTAATCTTCAAACATCATCGAGCTCGTATATTCTTCGGTGTCGTTACACGGGTACTTAAACGCACAGTGCGTTCGTTTCGCTAGATAACCCTTGCTTACGGACTCTATCAAAGGTGAACGAGTACTAAATTTGTAAATCAAATTGCTCTTCCTACCAGTAACTCACGAATAGGCCTTAAATTCTGAATTATAACTGACAAACGAAGCAGGTTCTTCAGCCAATCATCACAAATGATTCCTTAGCAGAATTCTTTTAGAAATTATAATTATCATCCTTAGAAATAACTGGCCGGAATAAAAATCAATAAAACCGTAATTCGTAATATAAGATAAACAAAAGATAAAATTTTATAGTTTCGTGTTAATTTATTTATTGTTCACAGTACGTATATTGTGATTTTGCAATTTTATTTAAATCCTAAGTTTACTATTGTACCGAATATTTACGTTTATGCTTTGACTTGGCTTTTGACATTGTAATTAATTACTCTTTAGACAACTTTATTAGTTATTATGTAGCCTGTTCAAAATTCCTGATGGGTCGCGGGCGGTAGTTCATAAGTTAATAAATAATAGACAATGAAAGAAGCAAAAATCTACAGGTTTATTTCAAGGACAAGCACAAAAGCTATTTTCAAGGATCAAGTTCAGAATTTTTATTCATTGAAGATTATAATTTAAGGACTAATTCCAGGACTATAAGTACGATCATCCCCAAGATTAGAACAGTTAATTATAATTGTAATACTTTTTATTGAACTGAATTTAATTCAATACATTTGATCTGCTTTTGTTGCTTTATTGGTTTATGAATTTGGCAGAGAAATGGGATTCAAAAAATAGTTACTGTCATTTACAAAACAATAATTGATACTACTAACACGTCAGTCCTTCTTTAATTTATTTTTTAATTTAGTGGACACTGCTCTTTTGTATATCTTCGAGATATTATCAGAAAATTTCAGATACAATGATGAAACTTACGTAAATCACCCAATCCTTTGGAGAATGAGCATTTGTTCCACACACATAAAGACGATTCCCGTCGGCCATGGGTTGAATCACTCGAATATGATTTCGACAATCGAAGTGCTGAAAAGTAAATTGTATTAATTAGTAAATCAGTCGGTCTTCAACGAAAACTCTTTTAATAACAAAATGCTTTAAGTATTACAAACTTACCTCTGATTTGCCCTTCGAAACGCAGTTCGCAACGTTACTTGGTTCCAGATTAAGAGCATCTCTCTGCAACAAAAATATAAATTATTGTTTTTAAAAATTATAAATTATTGTTTACATGAGTCATAAAATATTAATTACGAAAAGTATAAAACATTTACATAAATCAACTATTATTTGCTTGAATCATAAATTATTATTCATACAAAAAAAATTACAGCTTCTGACAAATTTAGCAGAATTTAATATAGAGATCGAGATTTGAATACATTATCAAAAATTTGATGTTTTGGTGGTAAGATTTTTATGACTAGACTAGGTATTTTTATGCCTTCCTAGCGATTTTCAGCGCTACTTGGACTAGAGTGTTAGAAGTGCACTAGATGTTTCGCGAGCGCGAAGACTAAAGGTACTCGTCATGTGTGAGGAAAGACCGGCAACTATTCTTTTTGAAAAGGTCTGCAATCTCCGAAGAAATAAGGTCAACATATTCAGATTCTCGAGACGAACGTGCGACATGTAGGGTGTGATGAAAATTGCAGTATTCACTTCCGTACATCAACGAAGTAACACTTGTCGGAATTTCTAAATAGTCGAGTGTCTAGCATAAGAGTTCATGTCTGACGATCCCATCAGAGGAAGTAGTTCATTTATACGAATAATCATCTAATGCACTATCCTTTCTCAAATTTCGTGTTCTCAATTTTTTTATATTTTTCTTGTTCAAATTTACATTAAAAACAACTTGGTGCAATGAAAATCAAACAATTTTGTAATTGCTATTTTGTAATTTTGTAATTACTAAAAGAAAGTAAGATAAACAATTATTTACAGTATGCTTTTTCCCCGTCTAAAAACCAGTCTACACCATTCTAATCCAATTAGACTCTTTCATATTTCCTGTCCCTACCCAATTCAAGATTCTTCTACAATTAACAACACTAATTAGCGCGACCGAAAAGTCGCAGTCCGCTGATAGATTTTCGTGTTACTTCTAGAGGAAGGTCCCCCGTCCGAGAAACGCTGAATTTGGGTGTGTCGCGAAAAGAACTATAGTGAAAAAAAGAAAAGAAATGAAAATTTCTTCCTTTATTTACTCCTAGTAGCCTAAAGTGTTCCAGCCAAGATTAATTAAGTGCGCACGTTAATTGAACTATTGTCAAATTTTTACAGATTTATAAATTTCGCAAGGGAGCGTCACGAAAGAACTCAAACAATTGCGCTTGAGTTCAAGTAGTCTAAAGGGATTGCCCTTTATAGAAATATCTAGAATCGCGAGAAAAGAGACAAAAAGGTGGTAGTGCGTTCCCTGAAATGTGATACAAAAATCCTACGAATTAAAAGACAATTTTACCACAAGAAGATTAAAAAAGATTTTGCCCGTTAGAAGAATCACTTATCCCTGTCTGTATTCTTCTCAACGGTAGATTAAGGATTATAGATGCTACTCCGAAATTGTATAAGGTAATATAGGTATCGTCTCCATGTATCGTCTCTAATTGTAAATCAAAGTCTTTAAAAGATTAGAAAATTATTAATTAAAAGGGAAACAGGGTTTTATTGAATAAATTTCATTATAGAGAAATTTTGAATTCTTTCTAAATTTTAACTAAATGCTACCCAAAATTTAGTTCCATAAAATTCCGCAAAACGCACCAAAAGGAAGAGGAAAAGCGCATCCCGCAATTTAAAAACGTGAGTTGTTCTGTCAACTCACGGCAGCTCGACTCCGAAGAGGATAACAGAAAATTTTATTGGTTGATAATCTGATCTTGAACACATTTCTTTTCTTTCCAAAAATCAATTATTAATAAATAAATAATTTCCAAACGTAACATGTTTGGTACCGTATAATTACGTTAAAGTTTTCACTTGGTTTTTGACATTGCAATTAACTGTTTTGACAACTTTGTGGAATATTCTGTAGCCCGTCCAATGTAGATCTGCATATACTGCATTTCGGTATGTTCAGTATGTAATATATAGGTTTAGTATGTAATATATAGTATGTAATATATAGGTTTAGTATGTAATATATAGTATGTAATATATAGGTCTAGTATGTAATATGTAGGTTATGTATGTAATAAGAGGAAGCTACAGATACAATTTTGAAAATCATTCTGATTTATAAAGGAAAGAGATTCACAAAATTTTCCGGAAACTGCAGTTCGTAACGTTTCTAGGGCAACGAGACTTTTTTTAGTTCTTTCTTGCAAACTCTCGAGAACAAAAATTTATTAAACCGTAACTATATCTTACAGGAAGAAAGTTTAACCAAAATTTCGCAGGAGGTAACCCAATTCCAAGATCGCCAATTTACCTAAGCGAAAGAAAACCTACTCTACAGAAAGATTGTTTGCATTACTGTTAATTACAATTTTATTTGTTGCCCAATCATTTGAATTTTGAAACGTGCATTAATTTAAACTGTAAAATTAATAAAAAAAGAATTGAAGATTCCTAATTACAAACTGATGCTTCATATGGAAATATGATTCGGTACCTTTATCTATGAAAACTAGGTCGGGTCTTAACAACACACAGAGGTAGATGACTGTATGAAGCAGAATCACCTTGTTTCGCTTTATCTTGCCTAGTAATAATTAAGTTTGACGCGGTGTGCGGTGTAAAGAAGAGAGGGATGCTTATCAAATAGGTCGAGTGTATGCTGGAAACTAGCGCAAAGGAATCATTTTTTTTTCTTTGACCATTCTCGTCACATGGTCTCATTTTCTAGATTCCAGCTGTTTCATATTTTATACACTTCATTGAGAAACAAAAAATACGATTTTTATTCAAAGAATATCAAGAGCTACTACAACGGCAGCAAAAATATACTACGGTAGTTGTTTCCCATTTTATAAATGGGATTTATAGTTTTATAAAATATTCCTTGTAGTTTTTTATATTCAAAACTTTTCTATCTTTATATAACTATCACTTAGCGTTACAGAATTTTGTGGCATGTCTCATCAATCTACGTTAATGACTAGTATTTTGAATTAAGAATTAGAAGATCAAAGTGGTTATTGGACTTTATGGCATCATAGCGAATGCTGTAGTTCCATGTAAAGCGGCAAAGTTAGTCGCAATTGTAGGAGCATGCGCTGCAGACTCTTGTAAAAGCGCAGCATCACGAAGTGTGTATCATTCATAAAGAGCGTTAATTGTGTGCACCACATTTGCAAAATAGAATTTAATAAAATTTTCCAACACTTTCTCATTAATAGTATTGTAAGGCAAATGCTAATCATTGCCAAGAGAAACAAGAAACGAATCCGAGGGAGTCCAATTTTGATTAAGCCTTATTATTACTTGAGGATGAAATACAGCATAATTTCTTTGACAGAAATTCTCTAAGAGTAATTAAAGGCCTTCCTTTCCAAAGAAGAAACTTACGCTACTTTACGATCACGCGAATGGCTCTTTGATGAAAGACGACTCATTCTCTAGCGGAAGATGAGTAGCGCCGTACGCTCAGAATTTTTGACTTCAGGGAGGAGATTCGTTTTGCAAGTGTGCCGTTGCAATTCTCTAATGTATGCGAGTCGTCAGCGAGTGATTAAAGGGAGTAACGAGTTGCAGGAATTTCGCAATGGTTGACGAAATGCCATCTGCTGGTTTATTCCTCAGTGACATTAACGTCTCTCACTCGAAGCTTAATCAACCGACCAGGACACCGAAAGACCTGAATAGTGCAAACGCGAGAAGCTGTAGACAGTGAAGAGAGTAAAGTGAACTTTCACTAAACGAAACATACATTGAAGAAGTAGCAGCAGCAAATAGAAGCGAAGCGTAATCAACCTTGCCTTCTATAATTTCGTCTCTCTGGGCAGATTTTGCTTTCCTCAAAACACAAAACAAATAATCAAGTCGCATACGCTCATGAATATTTATCTAAATCGGTTCATTCACTTCTTTTATTACATCTCTGCTAACGACAGGATTGTGTAGACCTTTCCTGCTTCATACAAAGATCAAAATGAAACTTTTACTTACAAAATTAATCAGTCGAAGAGTAAATTGAAGGTGAAATGAACTTAGAAAAACGAATGACAAATTCCAGACACGTTTCCTAGCAAAGAAAAGTAAAAAGCATTGACTGAACTTAGTTTTCTTCTGAGTTTAATTTGCTCCAGCATCCGTAAACTAAATTGCAAACAAAAACAAACTGGTCTTGTTCTATTAGTTCAACTGAGTTATAATTTTATTGAATGTTATTATTGTCAACGATATCAGAAGCAGGGATTTGAGGTAAAGTCGGGATTACCGAGTATTTGCACCCCTATTGAAAATTCTCATGTGAGTACTCATATGAGACCTCACATGAGAACTCACATGGGAACTCACATGAGATTTTGACCCCGGCCCTCACATGAGTTCCCATGTG
>WNHD01002252.1:0-25231 GCA_011057455.1 Ganaspis sp. Gsp50
AAAAAGGTGAAAAATCCATATTTTTTAAAAATTCAAATTGATCCTGGTAAGTGTAGTGTTTGAAATGGGCCTTAAAATTTTTGTCTTTTTATTCCGAATCGAATAGAAAAAAGAAAATTCATGAAAACTTTCAGGAAAAAATTGTAATTTCCAAAAATGTGAAAAATCCATATTTTTTAAAAATTCAAATTGATCCTTGTAAGTGTAGTGTTTGAAATGAGCCTTAAAGTTTTTGTCTTTTCATTCCGAATCAAATAAAAAAAAGAAAATTCAAAAAAAATTTCAGGAACACATTGAAATTTCCAAAAACGTGAATAATCCATATTTTTTAAAAACTCAAAATGTTTCTAGTAAGTGTAGTGTTTGAAATGGGCCTTTAAATTTTTGCTTTTTATTCCGAATCGAATAAAAAAAATAAATTTCAAAAAAAATTTCAGAACACATTGAAATTTAAAAAAATGTGAAAAATCCATATTTTTTAAAAACTCAAAATGTTTCTAGTAAGTGTAGTGTTTGAAATGTAACTTAATATTTTTGTTTTTTATTCCGAATCAATGGCAAAAAGTAGAAACGATTTGATTCAGAATAGAAAGGAATAGATTCGGAAAGAATACGCGTAGATTTCAAATTAAATCGGTTAGGAACCGCGTAATTGCGACTAGAATCAACACAAACCGACTAAAATAAAATATTCCTCGGATAGAAAAATACAGACAGAAAGCGTCATCTAAGTTTCCTTTTTCTAAATTAATGACAATTTTTTAAAACTTTATTATCATTCTAATGTCAGAAAAATGAAGCACAGAAATGAACCTTGTTTAGTGAAATTACACCTTTGTAAATTGATATCCAATGCAGCCTGGAAAGTAGTAAATGTTCTTGGAACGAATAGAAAAGAAAAAGAAAAGAATATATAAAGTAAGGAGAAGAACTCGAGATTTTCGTGATCGATCTTCAATCGATCGCCAATGGCCTGATGGCCCTGTGACCGCGAGTGGGGAATCTATTTGAGGCATTGAAACGTCGCGATGCAACACCTACTGTAAATTAAAATGAGTTGATCAGTTCAGAAATTGTGTCGTTGCTAAGGTGTTGTCTTAACACTAATTAATTAATCTCACCAGCGACCGACTTTACTGACAATTCGATCGACCGATTTCCCTTCTAAATTGTCACAATAATAAAAAGAATAATTTTAGTTGCACTTTTGTCAAGTTTTTTACCTTCTTTTGTTTGTTTGAAAATTGTGAGGAAATCGGACAAGAGCGGCTTCTGGGCTACTTGAAATTTTAGAGGATGGCGTGCGACCCTCTTCGCGATGAACCAATCCTGTCCGTTGAGTTTGAAGTATTCGGAAAGGTCCAGGGTGAGTTTAACGAGATGTGACACCCATCGTATTCGGTCAACGGAAGTGAAGAAGCAGGTCACGTTCCGTTGAAGGTCAAACGGGTTGCCAGTGCCGAGAATGATTGCCTTCTAGTACCTAAAGTTAAAACAATCAATTTTAACATCAAGTTGTATCCACGTTTAAAATAATACCAATCAAATAATCCACGTTTAAATGCATTTTTTGTCGTTGAGAAAATAAAGGGCATTTTTCCATTTTTTTTTTGTTTTAATTAGAAAATTGTTGGAAACGAATCTGGGATTTTATTAGTATGGAAAGTGAAGAAAACTGATTATTAATTTATGATTATTTATAACGAATTTGTAGGCTATTTTGATTTGTTTTATTTCACTTGTTCAATTTTTACTTCTTTTGCTTCCTCATGGAGGAAGTTCTGTTTTTATTTTATTTTTCAAAAGTTTTCAATTATTCAAATTAGTTGATTTTATTTTAATGATTGATTTGTTTTCGTTTTATTTCTCTGTAATTTTTAGTTTGCAATTTTATTTGTAATTTGTATTTTATTTGCAATTTGTATTTTATTTGCAATTTGTATTTTATTTGCAATTTGTATTTCATTTGCAATTTGTATTTTATTTGCAATTTGTATTTTATTTGCAATTTGTGTTTTATTTGCAATTTGTATTTTATTTGCAATTTGTATTTTATTTGCAATTTGTATTCTATTTGCAATTTGTATTTAATTGCATTTTGTATTTTATTTGCGACTTTAAGTTTATTTACAACTCCAATTTTATTTGAAATCTTTATTAATAATTACAATTTTTATCAATATTTACCATTTTTATCAATATTTACCATTTTTATCAATATTTACAATTTTTATTAATAATTAAAATTGTTATGAATATTTGCAATTTTTTTGACAATTTTTATTTATAATTAAAATTGTTATCAATATTTGCAATTTTTTTTGATAATTTTTATTTATAATTACAATTTTTTTTATCAATATTCACAATTATTATTTAATATTATATTAATAATTTAATATTATTAGTATAAAGAGTCTTGTACCCGTGAACAATTCTTAAAAATGAAATAAATAAGATAAAATATTTACATTTTTTGTCAATATTCACTATTTTTATTCAATAACTTGTATAATATAAAAATATAAAATTAAAAGTTTATTAATATTGTATTGTAGATTTGAATAGAATAAAATACAAAGTTTATTAATATTGTATTGTATATTTGAATAAAATAAAATACAATATAAATATATTAATAACAGTGCACAATTTTTCGTTATAATTTTTTAACGATTTTTTATTTTTTATTCTAATTCAACGAATTTTGTATTGTATAACTTCTTTTAATCGAGAATTTGGATAAATTAGTTTATTTGATACTTGTATCGTTTAGACATTTATTTAACTAAAGTCTTCTTAATTTTCTGAAAATAATTTCGATTTGAAAAATTCTGGAACTAAAGATTAAGATATTTTGATTAACTAATTTTAATTCAGAATGAATTATTTCGTTATTACTTTTATTGCCCTATTTTTTTTTCTATTATTTTATTTTTACTTTTTATTTTCCTCAACTTGAAAAATTCTCATCACGCGATAACAAATCCATTCTCAAAAATTATTAGAATTTGCAAAACAAATTTCATAATCAAGTAATTTGTATTTTATTATTATTCAATATCTGTATTTTATCGTTTTTAATTATTATTTTTATTAATTGTTCTAATATTATTAAAATTAAATTATATCTTAATATTATTGTTGTTATTATTATTATTATTATTATTATACTTTTTTTATTATTGTTATTATACTTTTTTTATTATTGTTATACTTTTTTTATTATTGTTATTATACTTTTTTTATTATTATTATACTTTTTTTTTACATACAATATGATATTTAAGTACTTATCTACGAAAGGGCAATTTTTTGTTTTTGTTTTTATAGCTTATAATTTTTCTCTAAATTTTAAATTTCAAAAAACAATAAATTCAGAATTTGAAAACTCGAAGTAATTTTAAAAAAGAATTTAAGCGATGATATTTCTACTGAAAATAGTTGATGTGGAAAAATGAAATGAAACAAAAAGTCTAAAAAAAGAAAAATAGCGGGAATAAGGAATTGTTAAAAATAATTTATGGAAAAATGAACAAAAGTGGATTAAAATATTAAAATAATTTTCTAGAAAGGTAAATTATTATACTTTTTAATTATAGAAAAATTCTATTTTAATATAATTTGTAAGTGAACTTTTTTCAATTTTTTAATCATTATTATATTCCAAAAACATCTCGAAATTTTTGTTCTTTAGTCACAATCGTGTTTTCACATTTTTGGTATAAAATTTTATTCTATTTTCATTTCGTTTTGATTTTAGTACTTACTTTAGATTTTAATAATTTTTTTTTATTTTAAAATTTACTTTTTATTTTAACACTTACTTTCGATTTTAATATGTATTTCTTTTTGATTGTAAAATTTACTTTCAGTTTTAATATTTACTTTTCATTTTAACATTTACTTTTAATTTAATATTTATTTTACATTTTAACATTTATGTACTTTGGATTTTAATATTAATTTTCCATTTTAACATTTACTTTCGATTATAATATGTATTTCTTTTTGATTGTAAAATTGACTTTCAGTCTTAATATATTTATATATAATTTACTTTCAATTTTAACATTTACTTTTGATTTAATATTTATTTTACATTTTACCATTTACTTTGAATTTTAATATTAATTTTCCATTTTAACATACTTTCGATTTTAATATTAATTTTCCATTTTAACATACTTTCGATTTTAATATTCATTTTCTATTTTAATATTTTCAATTTTAATCATTATTTTTCAATTTAACACTTATTCTTAATTGTAACCTTTATTTTCAATTTTGAGCATTTACTCATTTATTCGAATATTCATCAAATAATTGGTTTTTTTTTTCGTTCCATCAGGCTGCTATTTTCCAAAATATGTCAGAGATTTGTGCCAACAGCTTGGAATCTGCGGCTGGGTTAAAAACACAAAAAGAGGAACAATTGTTGGCAAAATGCAAGGACACGAATCACTTGTTGAACAAATGTAAGTTCACGCAAATGAACATTATTTCATTAAAAAAAGACACGAAAATTTTTCACTGCCGTTGAGCAACCATTCTTTTTACAATTTATTTTAGTTATTTTTATTCATTCATTTTTTATTCCTTCATTTTTTATTCATTCATTTTTTATTCCTTCATTTTTTATTCATTCATTTTTTATTCATTCATTTTTTATTCATTCATTTTTTATTCAACCATTTTTTATTCATTCATTTTTTATTCATTCATTTTTTATTCATTCATTTTTTATTCATTCATTTCTTATTGATTTATTTATTATTATTTATATCTTGACATTTTTTTAAATTAATTTACTTGCGAAACATTTGCGAAACGTTTACTTTATATTCTTAGGTTACATATTTTTTTTATATTTATTTACGCATTTGTTATGTATTTAATTTATGCCTTAGTTAGTTATTCACATTCCATTCAATTTTAATTGCCCTCCAACATTTTGGGATCTCAAAAGGTTCGTAAACCTTATTCCTAAAGGTTCTTAACCTGCATTCCTAAATTAATAATTTAATTTTAAAGTTAATAATCTAATTTTAAAGTTAATAATTTAATTTTAAAGTTAATAATTCAAGTTTAAAGTTAATAATCTAATTTTAAAGTTAATAATTTAATTTTAAAGTTAATAATTCAATTTTAAAGTTAATAATCTAATTTTAAAGTTAATAATTTAATTTTAAAGTTAATAATCTGATTTTAAAGTTAATAATCTAATTTTAAAGTTAATAATTTAATTGTAAAGTGAATAATTTAATTTTAAACTTAATAATTTAATTTTAAAATTAATAATTTAATTTTAAAAAGACAATTGTCCTGATTCTCGAAAGTTTAAGCTTCCTTGAGGCGGATCTTTGCTCTTGTAAAGAAGAAGGTAGTGATAATGGTGAATTATTGTTGTTTCGTCAGTGGCTTGAAGTTCAGTAAACGCGTCATAATCGTTGACACAATCGGTCCGACGCGGCTCTCGGGCATTAAAAGCCCGTGACCTCAGCAATAAATTGGTGAGTAGGTACGTACCATTAGGTTCAAGACTGACTTTAATAACAATTTAATGAAATAATAGGCCACTAGGACAATCATCACCTCCTTCTCTGCATACAGGTCCCTCATCGAAGCGTCTTCCTCGAGAAAAGTCCATCCCATTTTGCCTGCTCTTCACAACAATTACAACTTGCACCTGAAACAATTAACATCGTCAGAAACACTCTTCACGCAACATTTCAAAAAAAAAATTCAATTCGGCTATTCTCAAAATCCCGAGGAAATTTTTATAAATATATTATTTGTTATATTTATTTATTTTTGTTTGTATATTATTTAATTTTATTCATTTATTATTTAATTTTATTTATTTCTAATTTTATTATTTATATGATTTAGTTCTACTTATTTATATAATATTTAATTTTATTTATTGTATCTATTATATTATTTCTTAATTCATAAACTGTCATTGGATGTTAATCTTTTTCCATTTACCAGAAATTTTAATGTTAAACACAATATTTTGATTTAACTGAATTCACATTCAAAAGAATTTTTATTCAGAAGAACTTTTGTTTAAAATAGAACTTTTGTTTATAATAAAATTTTTGTTTATAATAGAACTTTTGTTTATAATAAAACTTTTGTTTAATAGAACTTTTCTTTATAATAGAACTTTTGTTTAATAGAACTTTTGTTTAATAGAACTTTTGTTTATAATAGAACTTTTGTTTATATAATAGAACTTTTGTTTACAATAGAACTTTTGTTTACAATAGAACTTTTGTTTATAATAGAACTTTTGTTTATAATAGAACTTTTGTTAACAATAAAACTTTTGTTTAACAGAACTTTTATTTAGCTGAATTTTCATTGAACGAATCAAACATTGAAAGTGAGGTTATGTTTCTGTCCAAATTTTGCTTTCTGAAATGAAAAAAAAAAAATCTTTTATTACAATTTGTTTATGCAAAAGATGCCAAATATTATTTTAAACAAAATAAATCAATAAAATGTACATTAATGTATTGAACCAAATTATAAAAAAAATACACTTCCTGAAACAAAACTACAAAAATGAGAAAAATGCACTTCCTAAAACAAAATGCTATTTCCACTTTTGTTTCTGGTTTCAGGAAATGCATCTTTTGTTCAATTGTACATTTTATTGCTTCATTTTGTTTAAAATAGTATTCCGCACCTCTTGCCTAAATTGCAATAAAATATTTTGTTTCTACACATAAAAAAGCAAAAATATTACACAAAAACATAACCTCACTTTCAGACTTCTGCACAGTCTTCTATAATTCCTCCATAGAATTTCAATTCAACCAAATGTCTATTTAACAGAATTCTCACCTGACAGACTTTTGATCAAATCGAACTTATAAATGCGCCAGAATTCTTATAATAATTGAAACTTCATTTCTACGAATTGGTACGAATTGTCAGTCAAAAATTTCCCAACACCGATTTTGCCGTAATTGCAAATTGCCGAACAAATATCCGGCAGAAAAGTTTTGGCGGTAATTTTGAATTCAACCAATCAAAAATAATCAAGGAAATTGTGATTGGTTGAATTCAAAATTTCCGCCAAGACTTTTATGTCGGATATTTGTTCGGCCATTTGCAATTTCGGACAAATGAAAATTCGGTGTTTTTAAATTTCTGTCAAATGACAATTCGTACAAATTTGATTCATTAATTTATTCTCATTTCTTTATTAATTTTTATTGATTCATTAATTTGTTTTTCTAATATCAAGCAATAGTTGTTAGGCTTCAGGGTTTTAAAATAAAAACTAAAACTCGTCACACGTTTTATGTGGAAATCGTTAAATAAAACGTGTCACAGCTTTGACACAGTCTTAATCTAAAATGACCAGAAAATGATGCGCGAATCAGGAAATTAATCATTTTTTTATTCGGATTGCAAAATCTTGGCAAATTCAAATTACACATTTTCCCCAATGACTATCGCACGTTTATGAAATAATTTCAGTCATATTATCTTGATTGAGTGATGACGCATTTTAGGGTAAATGTTAATCAAACGAGAAGAAAGAATTCCAGGAAATGCAAATTGAAGATTTTCAACTTTTTCGGAAAATTGGCTATTTACAGTTTTCAAGTTTTCAATTCTAAAAATTGCAACTTTAGAATCATGTGCAAATTGTGTCAAGAGAATAAAAATACTTCTTACATTGGCATTTTGAAGGAAGCAAAAGTTTTGCTGGAAAATTAAATTAGATTTGAATTAATGAAACTGGATTTGAATTAAAATCAGATTGCACTTGACTTCATTAGACTATCTGCACTTCAATTAATTAAATTGAACTACAATTAATTAAATTACACTTCGATTCTTTCAATATAATTTCGATTAATTAGATTAAAATTCAATTATTTAAATTAAACTTCAATTAATTCAATTACACTTCACTTAATTGAAATACACTTCAATTAATGTATCTGTATTTCAATTACTTGAATTACTCCTCAATGAATTCAATTACTCTTCAATTAATTCAATTACATTTCAATTAATTCATTTACATTTCAATTAATTCATTTACATTTCAATTGATTGAATTATACTACAATCAAGAACTACACTTAAATTTGTGTTAAATTACACTTCGCTTGTTTCAATAAAGTTTTAATTCATTGAATTAAGATTCAATTGTGTAGTTCAATTACCCTTCAATTGATTCAATTACACTTCAATTAGTTTAATTACACTTTAATTAATTCAAATACACTTCAATTAATTCAATTACACTTCAATTAATTCAATTATACTCCAATTAATAAAATTAAACTTCGATTCTTTCAATAAAATTTGGATTAACTAGATTAATATTCAATTGATTTAATTGCACTTCAATTAATTCAATTACACTTCAATTAATTCAATTATTGTTGTTCCCGCCTTTATAGATGGCAACACGGGTCTATCTAAATGAAGACGCCACCTTGTGTCGACTTAGATTAACTCTCTATATTGTGTGTGAAATTAACCGATCTAAAATTGTTTCGTTCTTTTACATTATTTGTATTCAAATTATTGTTCACAATATATGTTTTATTGATAAATAAACGACAATTATACTACAATTAATTCAATTACACTTCAATTAATTCAATTATACTACAATTTATTAAATTACACTTCGCTTCTTTCAATAAAATTTTAATTAATTGAATTAAAATTCAATTATGTAATTCAATTACACTTCAATTAATTCAATTATACTACAATTAATTCAATTAAACTTCGATTCTTTCAATAAAATTTCGATTAATCAGGTTCAAATTCAATTATTTAAATTAAACTTCAATTACACTTCAATTAATTAATATACAGTCCAATTCATTTATATGTATTTCAATTACTTGAATTACTCTTCAATTAATTCAATTGCATTTCAATTAATTCAATTGATTCAACTAGTTCAATTACATTTTAATTAATTCAGTTACACTTCAAATAATTGAATTATACTACAATCAATTAAATTACACTTCGCTTCTTTCAATAAAATTTCAATTAATTGAATTAAGATTCAATTATGTAATTCAATTACACTTCAATTAATTCAATTGATTTAATTACACTTCAATTACTTGAATTACACTTCAATTATTTCAATTGCAATTAATTAAATTTCATTTCAATTAATAAAATTGCATATGGATTATTTCAATTGAATTTCAATTAATTAGATTTCTCTTCAATTAATTAAATTACTATGTATTAAATAGATAAAAAATGACACTTGAGTTACTTGAATTTCACTTCAGTTAATTCAATTACACTTCAATTAATTCAATTGCGTTAAAATTAATTAAATTACAGTTAAATTAATTCAATTGCGATAAAATCAATTAAATTACAGTTAAATTAATTCAATTGTATTTCTAGTAATTAAATTACACTTCAAATAATTGAATTTATTACACTTCTGTTAATTGAATTTAACTTCAATTACTTTAATTGAATTTGAATTAATTGTAATTCAATTAATTTAATTACTGGGTGTTAAATAAATAAATAATAAGGGGCTGTCCATAAACTACGTCACGCTATTTTTCACATTTTTTCCACCCCCCTCCCCTGTCGTCACAAACTTCACATGTATTAGCGCCATTTTTTCTACAGATCGTCACGGTCAGCAAATTCGACCCCCCCCCCCCCCTTAAATTCCATTTCAAGTAATTAAATTCCATTTCAATTAGTTTAACTACAATTCAATTCATTCAATTGCAAGAATAGAAACTGAATTGTTTGAGAAAGAATAAAAATTGGATTCATTTTGAAAGAATGAGAATTCAATTATTTCGAAGAAAATATATGAAAACTGAATTGTTTGAGAAAGAATGAAAATTCAATTTTCTTCTGAAAAATATAAATTCAATTCTTTCGAGAAGAATAAAAATTGAATTTTTTTGGGATGGTTAAAATTGAATTTTTTTTGAAAGAACAAAAATTGGATTCATTCAGAAATGATAAAAGTTTGATTCAATTAAAAGGAATAAACACTAGATTCATTATAATAGAAAAAATTGAATTTATTTATTTTCCGTATAAACGGGTCAATTACAACAATTCAATTCTTTCGAAAAGAATGAAAATTGAATTGATTGAAAATTGAATTGAAAAGAACAAAAATTGCATTCATTTAGAAGGAATAAAAATTGCATTCAGTTAGAAAGCAAAAACATTGAATTCATTTTGAAAGAATGAAAATCCAATTCTTTCGAAAAGAATAAATAAGAATTGAATTGTTTGGGAAGGAATTAATATTGCATTTTTTGGGAAATAATTACAATTAGAATCATTTAGATACAATAAAAATTGAGTAGTTTGAGAAAGAATAAAAATTGGATTTATTTAGAAAACAATAAAAAATTGAATTAATTTAAAAAGAACGAGAATTCAATTTTTTCTGATAAAATATAAATTCAATTCTTTCGAAAAGAATAAAATCTGAATTCTTTTGGAAAGAACAAAAATTGCATTCATTTCGAAAGAATAAAAATTGGATTTATTTCGAAAGAATAAAAACGATATTCATTCGTAAAGAATAAAAAATGAATAAACAATAAATAATATAATGATAAATTCACAAACAATAAAAACTTCAATCATAAATAATAAAACTAAAAATCCATCCAAATAACAAAAATGTCAACGGAAACGTTTATGAATTCACTCAGGAACAAATTATCTTCATCAAAATACGAAACCGGATACAAATAAAATAAAGATAAATAAAAAAACTGAAACAAACAATAAACAAAAATAAAAAAACAAAAAACAAAAATAAAGAAAAGAGAGATAAAAAAGATAAATAAAGAAAACAGAAACAAGAAAAGAGAAATAAAAAAAGATACTTAAAAAAAAGAGAGATGAAAAACGAGAAATAAAAAAGTAGAAATAAAAAAGTAGGAATAAAAAAAGGAAAATAAAAAAATTAAAATAAAGAAAATAAAAAGTGAAATAAAGGAAATAGAGATAATAAAAAGATAATAAAAATATAATAAAAATATAATAAAAAGATAATAAAAAGATAATAAAAAGATAATAAAAAGATAATAAAATGATAATAAAAAGATAGAAATAAAAGAAATAAAAGAAATAAAAAGTGAAATAAAGGAAACAAAGAGATAATAAAAAGATAGAAATAAAAGAAATAAAAAGTGAAGTAAAGGAAACAAAGAGATAATAAAAAGATAGAAATAAAAGAAATAAAAAGTGAAATAAAGGAAATAAAGAGATAATAAAAAGATAGAAATAAAAGAAATAAAAAGTGAAATAAAGGAAATAAAAGAAGAATGTAAAAAGAAATAAAAGGAAAAACAATTAAAAAGAAAATAAAAAATATAAAAAAAGAGAAACAAAAAGGAAATGCGAACCTTCAGTGTAAAAAAGAAGACATTTGACAATGACTTTTATCAATAACAACAAATCGGTCGAGGCTAAAAACAATATTTCCTGGCTTCTTCCCAAAAAGGAAGCAGTCTGCGAGTTATTTTGAGATATTTATCAATCAAGGTAGGAAAAACACGTGAGCTGATTTCATCGCAAGTGCAAAAATAAAGGCGCCTAATCAAGAAAAAAAAAAGCAAAAAAAATGACAATAAAAGCCGATAATCTGCCAGATAACTCCAAGTTTGTAAATAAAGTACAAATTGATTTTGTTCTGGAAGAAGAAACGTGCTAGTCTTGTTTTGAATTTCACAGACAAAATATGTCAATTGAAGGAAAGTTTCTTCTCGGTCAAATTAGCTGCTAATTATAATATGTACTTGCAAAGTTGATGGACGTTGTGATGTTGAGTGACAGTTTGGTCGGCCAATTGGCCAAGGGGCAAATATCCGCAAAGCAGCGCACGATAAGAAGCTTCGATGTCACGAATATTTGGGTCTTCGTCCACGAGACTTTTGTCCTTGAATTTTTCGCCTTTAAATGCCTTCCAAATTTTTCCTCTGAAAAATAAACAAAAGACTATTAGAAAATTCAATGAAAAGTAGAAGAAAACTGCAGGATTATTTGTGCCAAAAAAGAGGAATAAATAAAATGACATTTTATTTTTTAAAATGAAATGGAAATTTTACTCTGTTGGGAAAGTAAATTTATGTAAATAGAATTTCGTTTATTTTATTAGAAGCCGCAAGTTTTTGGGAAAAATTAAATTAGACATGAATTAATTAAATTGGACTTGAATTAATTAGATTACAATTGAATTAATTAAACTACCTACACTTTAATTAATTGAACAATACATCAAATAATTAAATTGGACTTCAATTTCTTCAATTGTATTCCAATTATTTAAATTACACTTTAATTAATTGAATTACGCTTCAATTAATTCAATTGCATTTCAATTCATCAAATTACACTACAAGTAATTCAATTGCATTTTAATTAATTTTATTGCAATCCAATGAATTGAATTGCACTTTAATGAATTAAAGCAAAGCTTCTTTTTATTACAGAACAAAATCATTCTCGTTTCATTTTTTAAACAAATTTCTTTCTTTTTGATCTGGTTGTAGTTTACAACATTTCAACAATATTCAATAGTTATCAACTTCAATTAAAAAAAGGAAAAAATTAATGTTATCGCAGATTATAAACAATTTTGCCTAAAATCTTTTTATAAAATTTATTAAATAAAATAAAAAAAGGCACAGAGAAATTTCCCTGTGTCCGTTACTAGATTTTTATGCGTGTAATGAGTCTACCAAATTTGATTAAAATCGGTCTTTCTCAAGATATTTTTTCGAGTACAGGGTTTCTACAAATTTTTCTTCACCAAATTCCATGATATTTCCATAATTTCCATGAGAAAGAAAGAAAAATTTCCATAATGTTTTTAAATATATTTTTTCATTAAGAAATGGATTTTCCAATATTTTGTAAGAATTTAAATTACTCAAGATCATTATTTTTAATTTTAAAAACATTTTAGGTATTTTGAAATGTTTTGAAATATTTTGAATTATTTTCATATATTTATTTATAAGTATTTTCAAATATTTTGATGCATTTTTAAATATTTGGATGCATTTTTAAATATTTTGAAGTATTTGGAAGAAGTCTGAAGTATTTTAAAGTTGTTTTAAGTATTTTCAAATATTGTAACGAACTTTTAAGTATTTTTAAATGTTTTTAAATATTTTGAAGTATTTTGAACAAATCTGAAGTATTTTAAAGTTGTTTTGAGTATTTTGAAATATTTTAAAGAACTTTCAAGTATTTTTAAAGATTTTGAAGTATTTGGAAGAAGTCTGAAGTATTTTAAAGTTGTTTTAAGTATTTTGAAATATTGTAACGAACTTTTAGGTATTTTTAAGTATTTTTAAATGTTTTGAAATATTTTGAAGTATTTTGAACAAATCTGAAGTATTTTAAAGTTGTTTTAAGTATTTTGAAATATTTCAAAGAACTTTCAAGTATTTTTAAATATTTTGAAGTATTTGGAAGTATTTTGTTGTAGTCTGAAGTATTTATAAGTAGTCTTTACTTAAGTATTTTTTTTAATATTTTGAAGTATTTTGTAGTATTTTGAAGTACTCTGAAATGTTTTATATCCTTTTAAAATATTCTAAAAAACTAATAATGTAAACTTTTTTTATACTTTATTTAATACTTAAAATACTAATATTTTAAACACTTTGAACTATTTTAAAGTATTTCTAAATCTTTTGAAATCTTTTAAAGTAATTTTCAGTACATTAGAATATTTTTAAGTTATTTTAAAATAATTTGAAGTATTATGAAATATTCTGAAGTATTTTGAAGTAGTCTAAAGTATTTTGAAATATTTCAAAATTTGAAAAATTATTAAATAATTATTGGAGTAGTTTGAAGTATTTTAAAGTAGTTTTAAATATTTTGAAATATTTTAAAGTCATTCAAAGTATTTTTCAATATTTTGAAGTATTTTGAAGTTTTTTTCTGTAAAAAAAGAATAAAATTTTGGTGAAACTTAATAAACATCATGAAGTAAAGAAATTAAATAAAAAAATTAATTTCCATGATATAAATGAAAATTCCATGAGATTTCCATGATTCCATAAGGAATAATGAAATTCCATGAGAATTCCAGGTTTTTCGTGTTTTCCAGAGTTGAAGAAACCCTCGAGTACAAAGCGTGACCTCCCTTGGATAAAGCAAAAGTGAACAATTTTATTTTCTTTTACTTATTTAGCATTAAAACAAAGCAAGTAATAAATATTCACCTTAAAAAATTGCAATTGTTGCAGGACGCAGTGGTTGTCGACAGAAGGAAGTCCAGGATGCCAGATTCATCACTGTGAGTTCACAAACATCGAGCACGTGACGAGGGTGGGATATCCTAATTTTGCGATTCGTTTTTGAGAAAACATCTTGAGTGAAGAACAATTTATCCTTATCTTTTGGGATGAATTACCAAGTTATTAAATAAATTTTGTGAATGTTGAAAACATGGATTGTGAAAAATGTCAATTTGTTGTCTCGCATTGATCGAGAGCAACAACAAAAAATCTGTATAAAATAATTATGTAATATATAATAGCTTACCTGGAAAATTTATGGTGGATGTTTGCGAGAAATTAATTTGTTTCTAGCGTTCCTCTGTGCATTTCCTTGGAAATGTGTAGATTTTGGTGAGAATGACAGAATGAAGAAAGAAATACTAATTATTATTGTTAATATTATAATGAAATGACGAAGAAAAAGAAACGATTGCAGCCGTGTACCTCATAATTTTACAGCAGAAGCCAACAAACTCTGTGAACAGGTTATAAATTAATTTAAGATGATGGAATTTTTCTACAAAATAAATTAAATGTGAATTCGATTTTTTTATGTTTATTACCTTGTTTTCTTCATGTAGATGATGTAGATAAACGGCTGTTTATTCAGAGATTCAAAGGTGCTCAAAGGAGCAAAAAAGAAAGTGGAAAACTTGTCGCAACTTGTCGTGAGAAGAAAGGAGTGCGCGCGCATACGGAAATGGCGTAGATTGACAATGGCTGGAGTCAAATGAGAGATGCACCGCGAATATTTAAATCCAACAATATAAATAATATAAATAATATAAAATATTATAAAATAGTATAAGTAATAAAAAACAAAATATAGAAAATAGTACAAAAGAGAATCGAAAAGAGTATAAAATATATAATAGAAAATAATAATATAAAAATAAAAATAAATTTATTAGAATAACAAATAAGGATAAACATTAATTTTTACAATCAAATATATTTCACGCATCTAGCAATACTTGAAAAATAAAGAAATACGTTTTGTATTAAATTTTTATAATTTTTTATTTTATTTTTTATAAATAATAGTAAAATTGAAAAAAAATTAAAAAATTAAAAAAAAGATTATAGAGAATTCTAGTCAATGTTATAGTACTCTACAAGATTTTAGAGTAATCTAAAATATTTTCGAGTATTTTACAATATCCTAGATTATTCTATAAGATTCTGAAGAATCTGCAAGATTCTTAATTTCGTTTAAATATTATAAATTTTTAAAAATATTTTAACAAATTTCAATGATTTAGTTTACTTTTGAAGATTTTAGAGCATTCTAAAAGATTCGATGGTATTTTAAAAAACTTTAAATCATTCTAAAATACTGAGGAGTCTTCTAAAAAAATGTGTCAGTATATTTTAAAAAATTTCAGAGTGCTCTAGAGTAATCTTCCTATTCTGGAAGATTTCGGAGTAATCTGAAAAATTCTATATTATTTTCGAACATTATGGAAATTTTAGAATTTTTCTATAACTTACAAAATTTCAGAAGATTCAAGGAAATTCTAAACATCTAAATGTACTCTAGAAAGATTCTGAATCATTCTACAATACTCTCTAACAATCTAGAATAATCTTGAAGATCCTAAAGTACTCGGTAAGATAGTAGAGTATTTAAAAAGATTCTAGAGTATTTTATAAGATTCTAGAGTATTTTATAAGTCCTAGAGTATTCTAAAAAATTCAAAAGTATACTAGAAGACTTTGGAGTATTTGAAAATATCCTAGAGTATTCTAGAAGATTCAAAAAAATTCTAGAAAATTCTATATGGGCATTAGAATAATCTAGAAGATTTTTTAGTATTTTACAACATCCTAAATTATTCTAGAAGATTCAACGGTATTCTAGAAGACTCTACGGTATTCTAGTAGATTCTCGAGTATTCTAAAAGATTCTAGAGTATTCTGGAAGATTTTCGAGTATTCTAAAAGATTCTAGAGCATTCTAAAAGATTCTAGAGTATTCTGGAAGATCTCAGAGCATTTTAAAAGATTCTAGAGTATTCTGGAAGATTCTAGACCATTTTAAAAGATTCTAGAGTATTCTGGAAGATCCTAGAGCATTGTAAAAGATTCTAGAGTATACTGGAAGATTCTAGACCATTTTAAAAGATTCTAGAGTATTCTGGAAGATCCTAGAGCATTGTAAAAGATTCTAGAGTATTCTGGAAGATTCTAGACCATTTTAAAAGATTCTAGAGTATACTGGAAGATTCTAGATTATTAGAGAAGATTCTATTTTAAACTAAAAAACTTAAGTGCATTTTATACAACTTCTTAGAGTATTAAAAGAAATTCTAGACTATTAAAGTTCATTTTATAGTATTCCAGAAGATTTTGGAGTAGTTAGAACATCCTAGATACTTTTAGACGATTTTAAAGAATTATAGAATACTTAAGAGTATTTTAGATTATCCTAGAGTATTCTAAAACATTTTAGGTTATTCAAAAACTTTCTGGATTATTCTGGAAGATTCTAGGGAACTCTTGAATACATTAGAATATTCCAAAAGACTTTAGAATATTTTATAACATTTTCGAGTATTTTACAAAAAATTCTAAAGTATTCTAGAAAGATGTAGAACATTTTAGAATATCCTAGTGTATTTAAAAAAAATACTGAAGAATTTTAGAAGAATTTAGAATATTTTAGATTACCCTAAAGTATTCTTGAAGATTCTAAAGTATTATAGAATGCTTTAGAGTATTTTAGAACATTCTAAAGTATCATAGATGATTTTAAAAGAATTTAGAATATTTTAAAACATCTTAGAATATTCTACATGAATCCAGAGTATTCTGGAAGATTCTAGAGTATTCTGGGAGATTCTATATAACTCTGGAAAATTAAAGAGTACTCTATAAGCCTCTAGAGTATTCTATATCATTCTGGAGTATTCTATAAGATTCTTGAATATACTAGAGGATTCTAGAGTATTCTTGATGATTCTAATATAATACAGAATGCTTTAGAGTATTTTACAACATCCTAAAATACTATAGATGATTTTAAAAGAATTTGGAATATTTTAGAATATCTTAGAATAATCTACAAGAATCTAGAATATTCTGGAAGATTGTTAAGTATTCCAAAAGATTCTGGAGTACAAATCTTTCTGAGATTGGTACTACAAAAATAAATCTGAGATTTCTGGACTACAATATCCATGAGTATTTTAGAAGATCCTTAAATGTATATACTAGAAGATTCTAGAGCATTCTGTAAGATTCTAAATTATTCTGTAAGATTCTAAATTATTCTGTAAGATTCTAAAGTATTCGATAAGATTCGAAAGGATTCTGGAAGATTTTAGAGTATTCTAAAAAATTCTGGGGTATTCTACAATACCCATGAGTATTTTAGAAGATCTTTCAATAAACTAGAAGATTGTAGAGTACTCTAGAAGAATTTCGAGTATATTTTAGAATATCTTAGAATATTTTAGAAAATTCTACATTACTTTCGAAGAATTTTCGGTATTCTAAAATATCATAGAGTATTTTAAAAAATTCTAAAGTACTCTAGGAGAATTCAGAATATTTTAGATTATCCTGGAGTATTTTTTAAGATTCTAAAGTATTATTAGAATGCTTTATAGTACTTTAGAATATCCTAAAGTATTATAGATGATTCTAGAAGAATTTCAAATATTTTAGAACATCTTAGTATATCCTACAAGAATGTAGAGTATTCTAGAAGATTCTGAAGTAGTCTACAATATCCATGAATATTTAGAAGATCCTTAAATATACTAGAGGATTCTAGAGTATTCTAGAAGACTTTAGAGTATTTTAGGACATCTTAGAATATTTTAAGAAATTCTACAGTATTTTTGAAGAATTTTTGATGTCTTAAAATATCCTAGAGTATTTTAAAAAAACTCTAAAGTACTCTAGAAGTATTTAGAATCTTTTAGACCATCCTAGGGTATTCTAGAAGATTCTAAGGTATTATAGAATGTTTTAGAGTATTTTAGAATATCCTAAAGTATTATAGATTATTCTAGAAGAATTTCAAATATTTTAAACCAACTTAAAAAATTCCACAAAAACCTAGAGTATTCTGGAAGATTGTTAAGTGTTCTAGAAGATTCTGGAGTATTTTATAGTGAGTATGAGTATTCTAGAGGATTCAGAGGATTCTAGAATATTCTGGAGTATTCTGTAAGATTCTAAAGTATTCTGTAAGATTCGAAAGTATTCTGTAAGATTCGAAAGTATTCTGTAAGATTATAAAGTATTCTGTAAGATTCTGAAGTATTCTGTAAGATTATAAAGTATTCTAGAAGATTTTAAAGTATTCCAAAACATTCTGGAGTATTCTGCAATATCTATGAGTATTTTAGAACATCCTTATGTATTATAGATGATTCTAGAAGAATTTTGAATATTTTAGAACATCTTAAAAATTCTACAAGAATCTTAAGTATTCTGGAAGATTGTTAAGTATTCTTAAAGTTTCTGGAGTATTTTATAGTTATCCATGAGTATTCTATAAAATTCTGAAGTATTCCGTAAGATTCTGACGTATTCTGTAATATCATAAAGTATTCTTTAAGATTCTAAAGTATTTTGTAAGATTATAAAGTATTCTGGAAGATTTTAAAGTATTTCAAAAGATTCTGGAATATTCTACAATATCCATGAGTATTTTAGCAGATTCTTAAATATACTAGAAGATTCTAAAGCATTCTAAAAAACGTTAGAGTACATTTTAGAACATCTTAGAATATTTGAAAAAAATTCTACAGTATTTTTGAAGAATTTTCGATATTTTAGAATATCCTAAAAATTTTTTTAAACAATTCTCAAGTATTATAGGAGAATGTAGAATATTTTAGATCATCCTTGAGTAGTCTTGAAGATTCTAAATTATTAAAGAATTCTTTAGAGTATTTTAGTACATCCTTATGTATTATAGATGATTCTAGAAGAATTTTGAATATTTTAGAACATCTTGAAATATATTCTACAAGAATCTAAAGTATTCTTGAAGATAGTTAAGTATTCTAGAAGTTTCTGGAGTATTTTGTAGTTATCCATGAGTATTCTATAAAATTCTGGAGTATTCTGAAAGATTCTGACGTATTCTATAAGATCGTAAAGTATTCTATAAGATTCTAAAGTATTTTATAAGATTCTAAAGTATTTTATAAGATTCTAAATTATTCTGGAAGATTCTAAAGTATTCTGGAAGATTGTTAAGTATTCTAGAAGTTTCTGTAGTATTTTGTAGTCATCCATGAGTATTTTATAAAATTCTGGAGTATTCTGTAAGAGTCTGACGTATTCTGTAAGATCGTAAAGTATTTTACAACATCCTAGATTATTCTATAAGATTCTAAAGTATTCTGGAAGATTTTTAAGTATTCTAAAAGATTCTGGAGTATCTTACAATGCCCATGAGTATTTTAGAAGTTCTTTAAATGTACTAGAAGATTCTAAAGTGTTTTAAAGGTGAATTATGCGATCGTAGTGTTCTAGAAGACCTTAGAGTTGTTTAGAACATCTTAGAAACAGCTTCAAAAGAATTTTCAGAAACATTTAATTCAATTTATTCACATTAATTGTTTAAAATGGGATTCGGTTTCAAATAAAATATCAACTTAAAATAAAGATTGTCTCTGGAAATTGTAGGTTTGGACCAGTTTGAACGATAGTTTAAAAAACCAATTTCGACATTAGATCCGCCGTTTATTGTCAATGAATAACAACAGATTCAAATCGAAGAATTGCTTCGACCACAGCCTTAACTCACAGACGTCATTCTTCACACAATCTTTCCATTCAAATAAATTTATAACGTGTTGAAAGAGTGACATTAATATTAACAATAAAACATCAACAAATGTAAACACAGGGTAAAATATTCAATTATTGGCAGTAATAATTCAATACAATTGGAATTTTTATTCAATTCTGTTTATTTATTTTCGATTCTTTTTCTTTCTTTTCAATTCTTTTTGTCGCTTTTCTATTCATTTTGTTTTTTTTTATTTTTGTTTCCCTTTGTTTTTCTTCGTTTTTTTATGTTTTTCATCGTTTCTTTTTGTTTCTTCTTGTTTCTTCTTGTTTCTTCTTGTTTCTTTATGTTTTTTTCGTCTCTTCTTGTTTTTTATGTTTCTTCTTGTTCCTTCTTGTTTACTTTTTTTTCTTCGATTCCTTTTGCTTTTCTTCGTTTCTTTTTCTTTCTTTTAATTTCTTTTCGCTTCTTTTCGTTTCTTTTAATTTATTTTCCCTTCTTTTCGTTTCTTTTAATTTATTTTCCCTTCTTTTCGTTTCTTTCATTTCTTATCGTTTCTTTCCATTTTTATTCGTTTCCTTTTCTTTCTTTCTTCTCGGCTTTTAAATCTCCTTCGTAATTCTTTTTTAAAAAACTAAAAACTATAATTCCTATTAAAATTGATTATAAACTGTAAAATATTGGTAAAAATAGCCAAAATCCAATCAACGTATTATGTAAAATCTTATATCAAACGATGTCACACTTTCGTTGTATCTTGCTTACAAGAAACGACTTTTATTTTTAATTAATTATTTAAAATACTTTCTATGTTAATATACCAACGCTATAAAAAATTAAAGTCCAATTTGGCAGTTTTTAAAAAATATTTCACTAACCACGATTCATTATTGAATAAATATTTCTCTATTTACTGTAACTATCCAATAATAAATACAGCTAGCTACTCTTGTATTATTAAAATCAAACTGCCAATAATTGCTTCACCCTATTCGATAAAATTCATTTCACATAATGCCTCTTATTATATTTTCTATCTTATCCTAATTTTGTATAGCGATTCAGTAAAATCTATTCGCACTTTTTGCAAACCTATTCGCACATTTTGCAAATCTAGTCGCACATTTTGCAAGTTCTGTACAATATTATTTTCAACTATCCAACTATTTTAATTGATCGTATTACATTTTTAAAGTCTCTGCATCTAAATGCTGTAAAAATGCAACGCAACTACAAGTGTGCAGGATTTTATTGATTTAATTCGTCGTGTATGTTTCAGCGGTGGTTATTAATTGTTTTTCAAAATGTACAAATTGAATTGATTCCGTAGTTGACTTACCGGATACAAGAGGAAAATTGAGCCTTTCCAGGACCTCGAGAAATTTCGAAGAGCTCGTTAATTTTTTCTTGGGCACGTCACGTTTTTCCTTCGAAGACAAACATCGCGTCGAGCATCATTTGAGCGACATGATAATCGCTATTTTTTTCCATTGTCAGCCTCGAAACACATCGCACCAATTCAACTGTATCCGCATTCGAAGACTTCATTGACAGTGCACTCGGAGAACTCTAAAAAATAGAAAATTCGATAAAAAAAGACTACAAATGTAAATAAAGAAATAAATAAATAAATAAACAAAAAAATTAATAAAATATGAATTATAATATACGTATAATTATGTTTATATATAATAATTTACATATTTCTATAATATTAATAATAAATTCATTCCAATATTGACATTTTTAATTACAAATTTAGAATCGCACCGACAGCGCAAATAAAAAAAAAGTAACGTCAAAGATAAAAAATGTGTGAGAAAAAGTAGATAAGACACCAGGTAAAAGAAAAAAAATTGCAGGATTTTTACACATTTGGAAGTATTTTTAAATATTATGAAGTAATTTGAAGTACTCGCAAGTATTTTTAAACGACTAATATTTTTAAATACTTTTAACTATTTCGAAATATTTTTAAATACCTTTAACTATTTCGAAATATTTTTAAATACCTTTAACTATTTCAAAATATTTTTAAATATTTTTAAGTCTTTTAAAGTAATAAAAAGAATTATGGAGTATTTTAAAATATTTTGAAGCTATATATGATGTATTTTAAAGTAATTTTAAGTATATTTAAATATATTTAAGTTTTTCTAAGTGTTCTTAAATAATTCAGATAATTAAAAATATTTTGAAATATTGCCAAGTACTTCGAAATATATTAAAGTAATTTTAAACATTTTTGAGTGTTTTTAAATGATTTCAAGTATTTAAAAATATTTTGAAGTATTAGCAAGTACTTGGAAATATTTTAAAGTAATTTTAGAAATTTATAATTATTTCGAAGTATTTTAAAATAGTTGAAGTATTTTAAATTAATTTTAAATATTTTGAAATATTTTGAACATATTTTACGTATTTTAAAATATTTTGTAGTATTTTAAGTAATTCTAAGAAATTATTTAAATACATATTTTTATGTGTATTAAAATATTTTTAAACATTTGAAAATATTTTGGAGTATTTTGAAATGGCCTGAAGTATTTTAAAGAAGTTTGAAGTATTTTAAAGAAGTTTCAAGTATTTTTAAATATTTTGAAGTATTTTAAAGTAATTTAAAATATTTTTAAGCATATTTAAATATTTTTAAGCATATTTAAATATTTTTGTGAGTTTAAGTATTTTGAAGTATTTTAAAATATTTCGAAATATTGGGAAGTAGTTGGAAATATTTTAAGGTAATTTTAAGTATTTTCAAAATTATTTTCAAGTATTTTTAAGTGATTTTAAAAATTTTTATGTAGTCTGAAGTATTTTAAAATAGTTTTAAGTATTTTCTAATACTTTGAACTATTTTAAAGTATTTTGAAACATTGGGATGTATTTTAAGATATTTTAAATTAATTTTAAGTATTTTTAAATATTTAAATGTAATTTCAAGTATATTTAAACATTTTTGTGTGTGTCTAAATACTTGGAAGTATTTTAATTTTTTTGAAGTATTGAGAAGTATTTGGAAATATTTTAAGTTAATTTTAAGTGTTTCTAAAAATGTTGAACTACTCTCAAATATGTATATTTTATTTTAGTTTCATATATTTTAGTCTCAAATATATTTTTAGTTTTAAGTATTCTGAAATGCTTTAAAAATATTCCGAGTATTTTCAAATATTTTGAAGTATTTTGAAATTTTTTTCTGTAAGAAAAAAAGTATAGAATTTTGATAAAATTTAATAATTCTAAAGAAGAGAAAGTAAACAAAAAAAATTATCTTTCCAGTTTCATAAATGAAAATTACATGAGAATCCCATGATTCCACGAGGAATAATGAAATTCCATAAGAATTCCAGGTTTTCCGTATTTTCCAGAAGTGTAGAAACAAAAAAAATGTTTTTGTTTGCAAAAAATGAAGTAAAGATAGTAGTTTAACGAAAGGAAATAAGTAAAGAAAAAGAAGTACCTAGTTGAAAGAAAAAAAGTAGGTAAAAGAAAAAAAATAGGTAAAAAAAAAGTTGGTTAAAAAAAAGTTGGTTAAAAAAAAGTAGGTAAATGAAAAAAAGTATGCAAAAGAAGAAAAGTAGGTAAAAGAAAAAAAGTGTGTAAAATAAAGAAAGTAGTTAAAAGAAAGAAAGTAATTAAAAGAAAAGAAAGTAGGTAAAACAAAAAATGTATGTAAAAGAAAAAAAGTAGTTAAAACAAAAAAACTAGATAATAAAAGAAGAATTAGGTAAAAAAAATTAAAAGAAAAAAAAAATAAAACTATGTTCATTTTTTGAAAATATTGCACTCAAAGAGAGGAAACATTTTTATTATTTGAATTTCAATCTGAAATGAAAGACATTTGGGCTTAAAGTTTAAAAATTAAATTAAAAATTTGATTAAAAAATAGGCGTTGAAAAAGAATTAAAATAAAATAAAATGAAGGTTGAATAATATTCAATATTTCTTTACATTCTCGTGTCTAAGAAGATATTCTATTTTTAAACAGTAAAAAATAGAAGCTGCTTAACGAAAATAAAGAATTCTAATTACCCAAACGAGGCTCTGAAGATATGTAGTAAGTGCAGGGTTGATTCTCGAAATTTCTTCGAGAAGATCAGGAGCTTTAGACAGATAACTCATCAGTCTTCCACCAGCAATCGGGAGCAATTTCGAAGCCAATTTTTCCGTATCATTGACTGCTATTATCACCTGCATTGCAAAAATGAAGAATTTATTCTTTTGACTCAAAACCAAAAATTTTACTCTTCAAAAACTCGAAAATGGACATTTTACTTTCCAACGATTAAGAAATGAAAATTTTGACTAAAAACTCTCATTTTTAGTCAAAATTTTCATTTTTTTCAAGAGTGGGAGCTCTTCCGTGACTCGAAAATGAGCATTTTACTTTCCAGCGATTAAGAAATGAAAATTTTGACTAAAAACTAAAACTTTTACTCTTCGGTGACTCGAAAATACAGATTTTACTTTTCGGCGAAACAGAAATGAATATTTTATTTTCCAGCGACACAAAAATGAGTATTTTACTTTCCAGCGATTAAAAAATGGAAATTTTACTTCTCTGCGATTAAAAAACGAAAATATTACTTCTGGGCGTTTAAAAAATGAATATTTTACTTTTCGTCGACACAAAAATAAAACATGTACTCGTTGGGCGACTGGGATCAATAAATTAATAAATTAAAATAAATCAATAAATTTGTTCCCTTTTCGATTATTCACCTCTTCAGCAAGACGATCGAAATTATTGACATAAAGAGCGCAAGCCTGATGAATTCTAAGCTCATCGTTGTTGATTTTCCAAATTGAGGCCAACATTTGGCACTTGCTCATCCAGAACATTGCTTCCTTGGAACTCAAATTGTTCTCCATTTTGCTCTCCTGGTGAATCAATTCCATGGACGAAGAAATGACATCGCAGAGAAAATCGAGTCGAAAATTGTCTCGTTTTTCATCCTGATACGAGACAATCACTGCCTCGTCAACTATATTTTGAAAGAAGTACCGTTGGGCCTAATTTCGAGAAAAAATCATTTTTATTTTTTTGTTATTTTTATATTTTATTTTAATAATATAATAATTATTTTAATAATATAATAATTATTTTAATAATACAAATATTTTAATAATATAATAATTATTTTAATAATACAAATATTTTAATAAT
>WNHD01002253.1:0-16530 GCA_011057455.1 Ganaspis sp. Gsp50
TTTCAACATTTTTGTAAACTAACCTCTTTACACAAAAAATTGTTCTATCTTTTAAGATACTGAACCGATTTTAATAAATCAAAGACAAAAGTAATCCAAGACAACTGTGTTTTAATACTGTAAAAAATGATTTCAGGAAATTGTACTTTGTTTGTTGATATTTAATAATTCTGTCGCCTAAAATGATCACGTATACCCAAACGTGGCAACAAGTAAAAATAAGCAAGCTACGCGCATGCGTTTTCAGATTTCCGGTCAGCTGTTCGTCTTCTTATTGCTACACCTTGTTTACACGCGTCGTTTGTAGGCGATAGAATTATTAAATATAAAAAAAATAGTACAATTTCGTCAAATCCTTTTCTACATTATCAAAACACAGTTGTTTTGGATTACTTTTGTCTTTGATTTATTAAAATCGGTTCAGTATCTTAAAAGATAGAACAATTTTTTGTGTAAAGAGGTTAGTTTACAAAAATGTTGATGTGTAAAGAGGTTAGTTTACAAAAATGTTGAAAAAAAAGGACAATAACTCAATTTTTGGTCTTATTTTAATGAACATTTGTTAAAAAAATGTTAATTAATACCGTGGTGGACCCAGTTGCCGTCCAGCTAAGACGGCTTAGGGACCAGTTTTCGTCCACTTTAATTTTGATTATAACTTTCGTAATTAATTCATTTGCTTCAATGTTTTTACATAAATCAATTTAATTCATTCTGTTTTAACGATAATACAATAATTTAATAAGTTAATTTACATTATAATAGGGGAAATTTTTAAAAGTGGACGGAAACTGAGTACTGGACGAAAACTGGGTCCACCACGGTACTTTGAAATAGACAGGAATAAAATAATTTGCATATATTTTCAAAGTTTAGATATATTGTAAAATTTTTTATTAATAAATTAGTATTATTTTAAGTTTATCCTAACTTTAATTTTTTTTTACCTTAAATTCCTGTCATTTTTATAACAAAAAGATACCATAATTATCATTCCAATATATAATTACATATTTCAAAAAAAACTTAATGGAAAAATATATGGGCAACTATATTGGAAACTATATGGGCAACAATATAGTAAACTATATAGTTTCCTGTCCCAAATTCTCATATCATTTCCCATATCGTCTCCGTTATAGTTTCCGTTACAGTTTCCTAAATCGAAATTTTTGATAGAGAGAAAGGTATAAAATTTGGATGCACAAGAAGACAATTGAAAAGAACGTGTAACATTAAACGTCAGTATACCAGTTGGCGCAATCTGTTTTATTCGATTTGGGGTAAAAGGGGCCCTTTGGGTCAAGCATCGAGTTGGCCATAGTGTTTTTTAGGGATGAGGTGCCTCGACATTTCAGAGCACGTCACGTTCAGGCATTGTAGCCTCTTTCTAGAAATCAGTAAGATCGACGGTGCACTTTATCGGGGCCATAAAGACTAATATAATCCCGAGAAGGAGCGTGTTCGAAAGGCAATAGCTTGAGTGCCCAACACAGATGCGAGTACGTGTACGTGCACAGTCACGTCGGGGTGTTTTTTAGACGGAGTGCTTTTTGTGGACGACAGGGCATTTAAGGGAATTGCTCTCTTGTGCCCTCGGTCTCATGTCCCTTGTACTCTCGGAAGTGACGCTCTTTTTCGCGCCTCAAGATTTCAGAAAAGTGTATTCTTATTCTTAAATCTGACACTGGATACGTAACACATTATAACACATTTTGCAATATCGATCGGTATCAATAATTTATAAATTTTCTTCTTTCTATTAACAATTATCAATAATTTATTCATTTTCTTCTTTCTGTTAACAATTATCAATAACTTATAAATTTTCTTCTTTCTGTTAACAAATAATTTGTTGATGTACTGCTCAACTGTTTATTTTGCTTCCATGTGAATAAAATACATTTGAAACTTCGTAATTTAGAGTATTTAAAACAAAACATTTGTCATCCACGAAGAAAAAGGAATAGTAGATGCACTTAGAGTTGGATTTTAATATATGATGCCGTCGATAGATGGCGCCACTGCCGAATTCCTATTGAATTATTTTACTCAACGTGACGGCTCTATATACTCCTTTCCGTGAAGATGTTGACAATGAAAAACAGATGGCGCACATTCATTGTTCCGTTCAGAAAATTCTAGAGTCATTTTCCATTTCACACAACCCATTCACGCAAATTGCTTTTGGGTATCCTTGAATTGAATCATTAAGTTTATACTGCAAAATAATTATGTAAAGTAATTATTTTTACATTCTCATAAAAAATGAGAGTGTATTTTCTGCTAAATCCAAGTTATTGCTCTTGACCCAAATGTTATTGGTTCCGTTATATCATGAAGTAAGGTTATATATCAGTTTTCAAGAAACAAAATGGCGGATCTAATGTCGGGAAAAAGTTATCTTTGATTCATGTCAAAATTCGTCTAAGTTCATTAGTAGAAAAAATATTTTTACATTTATCGAAAGATTCAAGTCTGTGCACGCAACGGGAGAAATGAGTTTTTCTACAAGGTACTTGTTTTATTTGTCAAGGCACGGATGATTTTAGATGTGGAATTGGAAAAAAGTCAGCCACAAGTAAACGCCAATTTCACGTCGTTTTCACATCCGACATGGTTGCAAGTGTAGTGTAACGATGACAACTCTAGAATACCATCGACTTATAAAATCCGATCGGATAGTTGTAAATTGAACGGTGCGCGATATTTCCAATATTTGAAGCCGGAGTCGCTTCAGGAAATGAAACGTGTGTCTAATTTCCAACGGCCGATGGGCAACGACCGCGCCCTACACTCGTGTGTCACTATAGTCAGATTGACATCTCATAAGCAATTTTCAAAATGTGGATTCATATTTTTAGATTTCCAACCACTGGCAATACTTTGTATGCATTTTATCGTTCCGCACTTCATCTCTTGAATTCTATCCAGATTTTATCTCTTTGGCTCTACACTTGTTCTTTCACATTCTTTTTTTTTTGCGCACTGATGCCCGTTTAAAATCAGAAGCATACAAGCGATAAGTACGATACCTGTATCAAATGTATTTTGCGACACGTCGGAACTCGACATCGCCGTTTTAATCCGAGCGTGGAAATTGAAAAAAGGCATGAAAATATATGCGTCTTTCTAGCAGAAATGAAACGTATGAATGCTCATACCCTCACCCGCTCTTCTCAGTATTAGGTATGCGAAATGAATGTGCTCGGCCTGTATCGAAAAAATATGAATAAGCTTTCCAATTTCCGATATTCCATGACATTTTTCTATGAGGGCGGTTTCAATGAAATGTGAAACATACAAGGAAATGCCATCTGATATTCTGACGCGCGCGTACGTGCGTCTTCTCTGAGCTTGTGTGGAGACGTCTGGCTTCCATAGTGTAAGGGTTTCCTTGTCGCGAGAGTCGCGACGAGCTTTTTTTGATCCCGACTAACTTTCTCATTCAGCCTTTGCAGGAGGCCGCAATTTTTCCACTGAGAGAGTCCAACGCAAGTTCTGCATCAGGATTAGGTATTTTTTTCTCGGAAGCTGCTTTCATCTTTTTAATCGACCATTCATTTTTTTGTATATATAATACTTGCCCTGATGAGATGCGCTGATGATGTGAATAATTCTATTTTATTTAATTCTAATTTATTTTTGTATTCTAATTTATTTTTTAAATAGACAAATCTATTTCTATCTGACTAAGTTAAAAATGGCATGTTTGCTTTTCAGAGCGTGTAAGGATTTTAACTTCTGTTGATTTTATGTCACATAAAAAATTGTCTACCGCTGACTGCATATTGGAATAAATCCTTTGCTATCGCGTTTAATCTTCGACCACGTGAATACTCATACAGATGGGTACGTGCGAGATACGTGAGGCGAAGATTTATAGTCGGGTCTCTTTCTTTGCGCTCGCGATGAGAGATCTCGTTTTGACCAAGTGGAAGTAATCGCTTCCGCTTCTTATGCAAACTCGAATACCGACTTTCGCATCTGGTTGCATTTTCAAGGAAATCTCTAACTTATATGTCGCGATCACTATCTCCGATTCTGTCAGCAAAATTATCATGCCGAGTATCCTCGCCGGATTTTTATCTCCCATCTAACAGGTTTCGTTGACATTTCTATCGAATTCTTAACGCTCCCACATGATCATGGGAAATGATTTTTATTTCACAATAGCACAATATAGTAATAAGACAATAATGAATAATTCTTTGTATTATAAAAAAGTATGCGACAAAAGACACAACTGGTACGTCCGACCGAAGGTGATTTTCAGACATTGTGAGTCTGAATCGTTTTGTAATTATTTGCAGCAGGAAATCACGAATCGTAGAATTTTTATTAGGACACTCGTCGTGTTATTCATGAAAGGACGGAGGTTAACTGGAGAATGAACAGTCTACGCTAGGCACCCTGCTTTTATTCAGTCTGGCGCTGACGCAGCAACTGTAGAAGTGGGGAGCGCGCTCTGATTGGCTCGACTTCGCGCGCCGGCGCACTCCACTCACCGCGCTTGTTCTTCCACAGAACGGAAAGAAAAACCTAGTCTTTTCACACTTCTCGGCCTCCCGTTTCGGCAAGTCAGAAAAAAAGAAATTTATTTTTTTATCCCAAAGAACTCTAAAAATGTTTACTAAACATAACAACCTTGTTATAAAAGGCATTCCATAATTACAATTGGTGCATTATAAGAAAATGACTTTTTTGGCTTGATTTAGTATTACTACCAATTATTTCGAAATGTTTGGAAAATAATTTCGAAATATGGACAAAGTTGCAAAGGTTAAGTAAAATATGACGTCTCTGGATACAGGATATAATCAGTCCTTGTGATGAGAAATCGAATTCGAATACTGTATACGACAGGGACCAGAGAACCTCGATCCATCAAGGGGAACGCGCAAGCAGACTGGAGTGATGTATCTAGTAGAGGTTGACCTCTGCGCCATGAACACTATAAAACCTCCCTTAAACATTGGCGCCCTAAAACGCGCGAGATTGCTAGCTGAATTGCTAAGTTTGAAAGTAACATATGACTCCTCGTTTTTTCTGATAAAACAGTTTTACTATTCATTTGATTATTTCCACCTCAAATTAGAAAACTTGATTTATCTTGACAAATATGCTCAGAAGAATCGTAAAAAGTAGGATAATCTTTTTGTAGGTTAGATTATTTCAACAATCTTCACTTTTTTACTGTCTTTTTAAAATTTTTACCTCTTTTACACAATTTACTAGTGATAATCTTTAACATAACCTGAAAATGTATTAAAACATTTTCTGCGCAGACTCAAGTGACTTTCGTACCAACCGGATATTTTTTCGAAAACACTCAGCGCCACTGTGGCAACGGACAAAAGTTGTGCCAATTTCTAGAATTTCAGGGATCTGAGTATAATTGCGATAAACTTTAAAAGCAAATTAAGAAAAATTGATAATTGAAAACAAAAGGGAATATAAAACTAGGTTTCGTGGAAAGGAATTTTGCGTTCAGGAAGAAATAAGATGTGAAAAATGCCATAAGACAGGTTATGTGGTCTCTTAAGGCAATACTTATTGGCGCCAAGTTTCAAAAACAAATTTTTCTTGAAAATCTAGCTATTTAAATTTTCTAATGTAAAATGCAAGTTTCAAAAACAAATTTTTCTTGAAAATCTAGCTATTTAAATTTTCTAATGTAAAATGCTAGGAAGGGTAAATGTTAGGAAGTTCGGCCAGTACCTGTAGTCGGCCATTCATTCATTTTCGATTAAAAATAAATTGTTAAACTGTTTCAAATTGAGTAGTAAAATAAAAAGTTATTTTTACTTCATGATAACAATTTTAATTAAATACTAAAAATTAAATACTAATAGTATTTTTAAAAAAATAATAACTGTATAAACTAACAAAACGTTAAAGTAGGAATAATTTTTATTGACTGATCGATTCATTGATGTATTTTTAAAAAAAAATTTAACTTTTTTTTAAACGTAATAGAATTTATTCTAATAATCATTCCGCAAATGATGGGAAATTTTCAATTCATATTATACGCAAAAAACGTTCAGGAATTTTATTATTTAAAAGAGATTGACCCACACAGTTATTAATACGATCTAGTCACTGAGATTTCCAGACGCATTTATTAATGGATTTTGATACTGTTTTATCACGTATCATTATTGGACATTCGGTATTTCCTAAGTTCAAGATAATGTTCAGAAACAATTTATATAAGAAAGATGAAAGCATCATTTAATTTTCAGTTTGAATTCTATTTCTTGTTACTTTAAAGTTGGTTTTTGATTTTTGAAAATAAACATGCAATTTTCAACAACGAAGCTTCTCATGGTGTTAGTTATCGTGCTTCTGCAACAAAATTTTATTAAAGCACAGAATCCTTGTAAGTGCATACTTTAAAATTTCTGTTCCACTTTGCATCTAAAAGTATCTGCTACATAACAAAAAAAATTGGAAACATGTTATTGTTAAGTTTAATATAAAGATTTAAAAATAAATATTTGAATTTTGATTCTGATTCCATAGTTTCAAAATAATTTTGTAATCAGTGTAAGTTGTATAGTTATAGAAAAAGTTCGTAGTTTTATATTATAAAAAATATCAGCAAAATAATTTCTATTTGAATCACAGAGTAGTAAAAATGTTTTTGATTGTTAGACAATATATATCTTGTTAATATGTAATTATTATATTATCTATCGATAATCTTTTCAGATGAAAAGACAGAAAAAAAAGAATATTTTCCACGCGGGCACAACATTGTTGGATCCAATGGAAATTATGTCGTTGATAAAGGTTACGAACTTGATAAAGCGAACGGAATTGAACTTCAAAATGATAATAAACCCGTTTTGTCACAAATACCACTATCTGAAGAACAAAGAAAAACTTTTAAAGATTTAGTTAGACTTTTTCCACGATTTTAAATATTGCTTTATTATTGTTAAGCTTAGAAACATGTTCTCAAGTCAATCACAATGTACCTATAATCACAAATAATAATTACAATAAAAGATTTTGTTTCTATTTCAAATAGCAAAATATTACACAAAAACATAACCTCACTTCCAATGTGTGTCTGATTCTTCCTTAACTTTTATGGAGTATGACTTGTGAATTAATAAACAAGGAGCGTGCTTAATAGAGTGGGCTTGTTCTGTAATAAAAAAAACTACTTGGAGGTCTTGTTAGTCCGGAGCACTAGTGGTTGTAACTTCCGCGTAAGACGGCCATCGGTAGGGGTTCGAGTCCCCTCAGATGCACTGTGCCTGATTTATTTTTTCAAAACAATATTATTTAGATTCAAGAATTTCGAAATAATTATCATACGAGCGTATTCCGGAAACAACTGGTTGTACATCCTAACCTAAATGGTCAATATGAAATTAAGGCCCTAAAAGAAAAAAAGTCCTAAAGAAAAGGTCCTAGAAAAAGAAAAAAAATTATGATTAAAATTTTAAAGTGTAGTAGATTTGTGCTTCTTGCAATTGAGACTGATAAGGAGTAATATAATTCACTTTGACATAGATGGGCGCTTTGTTACATAAGTAATAATGTAATGCAGCACGAGTACTAATCGGAAATGCGTAATGCTCGGTTATACGAATCAATTTATTGGAAAGGGAGCAATAATTATTTAGCTAATTATAGAATATATATAGTAACGTTGTGCATATAATCGATACGCTCCGATTGACATGCAATATTTAAACGTTGTCTAAGTAACAAAAAAATTAATGTTCAAGGACGTCTCAAATGCGATTCAAGAATCGGTGGCGGCTGACACGATCACTTGTTGCTAATGATTATTGATCGTTATTTTATTCGCGAAAACTACTATATCCTTTCTTGCGTAAAGTGGCCTTTTCCGTTATACGTTTCTATTAACCAATCATTACCGTCTCTTCGATCCGAACCACATGATTATCATATCAACTTGAAAAAGATTATTGAAAATTTACTTTTTATTTACTTTCCGATAAGTTTCAAGTAAATGTGTGCTCTTTTAATGTCACTAGCACCTCTAGCGGACGCTAGCATACGACATTTTTGCCCTTCCTATGTTCTCAGTGCAGTAAAATTTAATTAGAGTTTAATAAGTCTTTATTGCATTTTCTTATTTAGTAATTGTTTAACTTATTTATGAAAGTGTATTTGAATATAGAAATATTAAACAAAAGTCTTTGAAAACTGTTTAAACAAATGTTCGTAATATGAATATTGTTTACAATTATTTGTTCGTAATTATATCGTCTAGCCATGCTCTTTTCCCGAAGGGACAGTTTCAAAAATGTTAACACTACTCTACAGAGAGAGAAACAACGCAACGAGTCGTTAAAGACTGAGCTCCTTTAATCCGCGAGAGCCCTTTTTATAGCTGCTAGTAGCCGACTCTACTGCGCAAGTCATCTGCGCTCCTGCCGGAGAGAAGCAGAAGAAGAAAGCCTGAAAGAAAGGAGAGAAGCCTGACGGAGCTCAGTCTTTCATGAATCGTTGCGATGATACATTCTCGGTAAAGTAGTGACCTCTTTTATAAAATTATTCATTTGGCAATAGGACTTGACTTGTCACATATATGCAGGTCATTCAAAGAATATATAATGCTTATGCAAAGAATATACATTCGCATGAATATATGTTTGTGAATTTTCATTTCGAATAAAATTGTTTAATAAAAAAATAATTTTATATCATTTTTCCATTAAGATTTATATTTTCTGAATAAATAATTAAAATAAATTTATTTTTTCATCTTTCAAAAAATGAAAGTGAAATCACATAGGAATACTTTTATATTCAAAAAGTATATTTTTTTTATTAATGACTGAAAACCGTAAAAAAGGATTACAACATATATTTTTTGATTTGTTATATTTTGTTTTGCAAAAGTTTACATTAGAATTCGAGATTTTTGTGTTACTTTCCATTTCTGAAGAGGATATGAAATATAAAAAAATACGTAAAAGCAGTTATCATAAAAGTCGTTCAGGCCAAAAACAAATTTGAGTTCTTTATTAAAAAAAAAACTTTAAAAAATGAAATATGACAACTCAAGATGAAACCATCATAAACATTATCTTAAATGGTTTTCACATTTAAAAAAAAGTTGCTTTTGCTAAATAAGAGCATTCTAAAAATTGTGAAATGAAAATCGAAAAAAATTGTGAAAATGAAAAAAATTGCCCTGATTTTATGATAAAAAAGGAGAATATAATTTTGAGTAGAAAAAAAAACTGTACATCTGTCCGCATTTTTTTATCACTAAAATCTTGAATATTTTATTCAATCCGAGATCCAAGCCTCACTTGAGACAGAAACAAATCATCGTCTTGCTTCCCGTATTGAAGATGTATCGAGTTTCTGTGATTTTGTATCAGACTGGAGGTAAACGTGACCACGGTTGGGTCACGAAGCGGCAGGTAAGAAGATGAAAAGAAGCAAGTGCAGCAGAACAAGATGATGATAACAAGAAGAAGTTGGGTGCAGTAACAGTGGAGGAAGATAAAAGAGAGGTAGAAAATAGAATGTAAAAAAGGTTACGTCGGGTTCCAGAAGCTGTTTATGAAGAAGTGGAGGAGAAGGAAGTCTACAAAGGAGTGGGGCCAGATAAAAAGAAGGGGAATTGTCACAAGTACTCTTATATTAAGTGGGACTATAACTTCTTACTTATCACGCCTCTGCATTGCCCCGCCTCTGCCACCCCCACGCTCCGCCCAGCTTCCAAGATTCTTCAGAAACCGCTTTAGCTTCACGATTCTTATTTTTGCTTTAGACGTGATTCCCGAGACACGAAAATCTAAAGTAATTGCAATAGGTACATTTTGAAAATGATTACGGACTGTAAAACGCTATTGTAAAGATAATGATATTACGTATAAATGATATTATGTATTTGAAATAATAGAATTATTTATTATTGTTATTAATATTAAATATTGTCCAAAAGATGCAAATGGGCAACAATGATTTTTGGTGTCAGAACTTTTCAGGACCTATTGTGGTAATGTTCAATCACAACAGGTTATGGGCCCAGAAATCAAATATGCCAAGGGAATCGGAAGTAAAGTTCTACAATTGAATATTTAAATATTCTACTGTTTGAAAAATGGCGGACTTAATCAATGTGCAATTTTATATTAATTTATAATTTTAAATAGCCAATTTTCGAAGAGATTAGCGAAAAGCTAAATTCTCTGGAACAAAAAAGAAACAATGGATAAAGAAGATGGTCAAAGAAGTTGAGTCCTGGGGTGCAAAAATCCGCGTAAAATATTCAGCGACAACGCGGTGGTAGCAACACTATTCTAAATATAGTTACGAACAATACGCGAGCTGCTTGAGGATTCATAAAAAAAAGAATGTAAGAAAAAGGAATGTGAGGAGAAAAAAGAAAGAAGCTGCAGTGAAGCAGAGAGCTTTCCTTGGAGCCTCTCAGGGCTTCTTATCTCTTTTCCTTCACCACTGACCCTCACCTTCATCTTTTTCATCGCTATTTCATCATTCTTCAAGATTATTCTCGGCTTTTTTCCAAAAAATTATATTGTTAAAAAATATATATATCTTTTTATCTCAAACGATCTCTTTGAAAATTTTGCACAAATGATCGTGGGTGTTCATTAAAGGCAAGAATATCATTTCAATATCAAATAATATAAAAATGCACTGTGAACCGTTTCAACATGCACCGGAACGCCGATACACTCTTTGCGACAAGTGTCATACTGTGCTGCTGCGCGCGTCGATTTTCCCTCTCTTGTACCCATTGCTCCCCTCTCCGAGACACTCCTGCATGCAGAGTGCAGAGTCGGCGTTCCGGTGTAGAGACATTTCGTAGAATGTAGAACAATACAAATTTAGCTTTTCCATGCTGGTATCTTTTTACCTATATAGAATTTAAACTTTATTTTATTAACACCGTGATTCGTAGGAATATCATATTAGAAATGATACAAATAATACCGGCATGTGTTCCTGATTTTTAAGTTTAGACTTGACGGAATAAATCAAACGACTGAGAAACTCATTTTTTTTAAATTCCTTGTGATAAGTTGTGACCATTAAGAGTCCTTAAAGTTGTCAACGATTCTGGAGAAGATTGATAGAATGTAGGGCATTCTTGGAAAGTGTCATAAAAAGTTTTAAAGCTAAATTTGATCTATATAAAATTGGATGCTTTGAGAAAAGATGAAAATAGTGTAATGAAATCTTGAAAACTTGTTTAAAAGATGCTGGTAGTGTCGATGCTCTTTTAATATTGTAATATTCGTGGCGCCAATGTCATACGGGTAACAACTGCTTCGGATGTTTATTGAATTTATCACAGGGCCTGTGACTACTTTCTAACTATGTATCAAGTTCAATTTAATTGCAATGATATGCGGGATTGTCACCCAAGTCGCTGGATTTTTATAGGTCAAAGGGTGGAGCGCCTAGCGCGAGACAAAATAATTCTTTCTCATCAATTTCAATCCATTTAACGTCCATCACATTCTACGGGTATTTTCGAGTACGATGAAAACTTTATTATGTTGTCATTTTGATTCCTTTAGCGTTTTTCTTTTCTTTCTTTTCCTAAACATAAAAAACAATGCTTCTCTATGAGGAAGCAAAATATATGTTAAATAAATAATAATAAATAATAAATATATGCTAAATAAATGTTTTAAGAAATTTCAAAATTCCAAAATTTTTAAAAATAAATAAAACCTTTTTTTACTTTGCAATCAAATGATTAATTGAGTTTAATACTAGTTTTTAACATACAATGAATAGTATAAGGATATAAGGATTGAAAAAATTTGAAAATTTATGAATAATTATGAAATTTAGAAGAATAAAAAAGAAATTGTATTTCAGTAGCAAAAAGAAACAGTATATTGCGTCGAAAACTAATTTTTAACCGTTCATTTTTTTTAAATGAATGATGTAGAAAATAAGAATTACACAAAAAAATATATAAAAAGTTTTTACATCTTTTGAATTTTTAAAAGTAAAAAACATACTAAAACAAACAATGCCTACGTTTAAAATTAATTTTTTTTCGAAATAAATAGTGCAGATCTATAAGCATGAAATAAAACATAAAAGTCATTAACATTTGTAAAACTCCAGAATTTCTTAAATTTAAAAAAAATATGTTTTGTTTACAACAGAGCATCGTCTTTAATATAAATTTTGGAATGATGCTGAATGAGAAAGAAACTAAGAATTAAATAATATATAAAAGTTTTTAAAAATTTTGAAATTTTGAAACAAGAATATTTTTTCTTTTTTTTTTTGAAAACAAATTACATTGCGTTTGCCACTAATTTTCAACCTATAACGAACAGCATAAGACATAAAGATATTGAAAAAATATGAAAATTTATAAAAAGAATTGTTATAAGAAATTATTTTTAAAATAAAAAAAATATATTTTCGGATTCGGCGCCGAGGGATCTGTATACAAATTTTCCCAAACATTCCCTAAGCAAAAAAAAATACAAGTTTTGGAATTATGATGAATTTAAGAACCAAAAAGTATTTTATTTTCTTTAAAAAATAACAGTGCATTGAATCTAATGTTAATTTTTGAATTATGAAGAAAGAGCTAATCATAAACAAATTTATAAATATTTTAACAAATGTAAAAATTTCTAAAATGCTTGAAAATAAAAAAAATCTTTACTCACTTTGAAAACAAATGATGCATTGCGTTTAAAACTAATCTTTAACTTAAAATGAATTTGAGAGAACCTGCGGATTGAAAAAATTGGAAAATATATAAAAAAATTACGAAATTTTGAAAAAATTTATAACTTAATATTACAAATAATTACCAATTATTTGAATAATTATTTCACTATCAATACAAACGGTGCATTGCATTTAAAAGTAATTTTTAAGTTAAAACGAATGATTTAGGGCCTAAAGATTAAAATAGTGTAAAAATTTATAAAAAATTATTAATACAAATTATTTTTGAAATTAGAAAAAAATATTTTAGTGTCAAAACGAACGGTGCATTGTATTTAAAAGTATAAAAAATCTATTAAAAAAAAGTGTAAAAGTTTTTTTAGAATTTTTTTAAAATTCAATTAATTCCTTTTGAATATTCTTTATTATAGTGAGTTGTTGGTGTTTTTGCTTGAAATTAACATTATACTGGATTAGGAGTCGTTAAGGATTATGTAATTTTTGTTATACGGAATTTCTTGGATCAGTTTATTACTTTTAAAGATAGCGAATCCTTCACAGGAAAATATTGCAAATTATGGGGAAGTTCACTAAAAAAAATTTGTTTCACAATTTTAAGTTTGAAGTCATAAACATTTGGAAAAGAATCACAAATCTTAATCTACAAGCCACAAAAATATCCTGAACTTTATGATACTGTTCAATTTGGATTATTTTCGATCCCTGATTCCAAAACCGCAGACCGATTCTTAAAATTCAAAATGGCGGATCCAATATGTCCGCCAAATGAAACTAGTCGTTAAATTTTTATGAAACTTGGTGTTTTTTGGATCGCAGATTATGAATTTTAAGTTACCTTCTCAAAATACAAAATGGCACAAAACTTTGAAAATTTTTTACAGATTTTTTGGAACTTTATTCTATTTTTTTTTTTTTAATTATAATGCTTTATTAAATCCCTATCGAGGTTTTTTTAGCTATACACAAAATTACATATTTTACACATTTTTGGTATTAGAAAATTGAAAAAAGAGAAAAGAGCATACAAAGAGAAAGGAAACGCAGAATATGATAAATGAATTTAGTACTTGTGTCATTGTCTATTGTTATATTTTTAAGTTTGATTCCTTGAGAAATGTGCTCATTGCTCTGATGGCTGCAGGTTTCATGTCTTAAATGATGTTTGCGACGTTTACTATGGGAGCTGGTAAAATTGTTGGACTTTCTTCATCAGTTTTTTCCTCTCAATTTCACGCAGCGTACTTTGCAAAAAAACATGATCAACATTTTCTTCAGGGTGTCCACATTGACATGATGGGTTATCTTTTACTTTAATTTTGAAGAGGAAGGAAGCCAGATGGTAGTGGTTTGCTTTAACTCGATTGATCCACACTGTAATCTCTCTTGGAAAATTGAATTTTTGGAATCAGGCTTGTGATGTATCTTTAAAATGGCATTTATAGTATTCTGTGCCTTTTTCTTTTCCTTGTTCCTTCATTTGATTGATCGTTTTATTTTTTGCTTCTTGTTTAAAGAAATGTTTAAAGTCTGTGTAGGGTATTTGTTTAATGACTGGATTAGTGTCTTCTATAGCTGATTTGGCCATTTTATCCACTTTATCATTTTCTTGTATTCCTATGTGACGGAATCCCAAAAAAAAGTATTTTTCTGGATGTTCTTTGTTCTTTTTTTTTTGTTCTGGTTTTTCAAGAAAATTACTATATTTTTATTTAATTTGAAGAACACAATTGTTGATGTTTATTTTCAATTGAGGATGATTCAGAGCTTGCAAAACACTTGAACTGTCTGAATATGTACACATCTTTCTCAGTTAATTGTGCAGCAATGTTCATCGCATCATTTAAAGGAATGCACTCTTTTGAATTTTGTTCGATCAGGTCTTTTATCATTTCTGGATGACCACTATTTTTTATTGAAGTTCCAATTGTTGTATCGAAGGGTATTTGGGTATTTTTATGATTTCAAAATTAAAATTGAATTTGAAATCTTTCTGACGAAAGAATTTAAATTATCATCTCGCATTGTATCGCGGCAATACTTAATTGATTATTTACGGGAATTAATGTCAACTCTTAAGTGGCTGATTACTAGGTCAAAAGTTTCTATGATGAATCAACGGTTTTTAATGTGGTTCACGAGGTGATGGGTGATGCTAAGCGAATTTGAATGCTTAGTCATACCGACGTTTCCTTTCGGTTGGAATCGACAATATAATCAACGAATCGTTATCCTATATGCAAGAAGACAATTTGGGTGGTCTTGAATTGAAAGGGTCAGTCTAGATGTTAGCAAGCAGGAGACTTAAGGTCTTTGTCTGCCAATTTGGCTTTAAATTAGGGCAACCGTTTAATAATGGCATGCAGACTATTGACCGTGTCACCATATCCCAACAACATTCCCATAGCCACATTGCAAAATTCGTTATAATTGAAATTACCAATTGACATCGTCTGATTCAAAACCAAATGTTTTTTTCATGTCAGCATTTCATCCCGTTCAAACGTTATGTCCAGTTGTGCCAATACATTAATTCTTGATTTGGAATTTTAATTTTTAGTGACAGTCTTAATCTGCGAGGATTTCTGATAATGTCTGATTTGCATCAAGAAAGGACCGAATTTTTATCCTGTATTGTGACGCAAAAAATTTATTTATTAAGCAAAAATCGATGGAAGTTTCCAAACAAGAGGCAAGTGCACTGACACTGAGAAAGATGTTGTCAGTTATGCTTAAGAGCGGCACCAGGCCCACTAACAAGATAATTAAGCTTACCGAGAAGGCTCGACGTTTTTTGCTGGTCGCGTGCTGATGTCAACTCGAGTGAGGCCAGCACTTTTTACAATATATAGGGTGCGTAGGATGCATGATGTTGGCTTCATTCAACAGGACTCTTCATTCAAACGCGTTAAACCGGGCCCTCCGACGATTTCCGCGTAATTAACATTAATTAAAAGTCCCCTGCGAGGGCGTCTCTTATTAATAAAGACTGCATCATACTCAATCCAAAGATGCCAAATTATCCAAATATGTATCACTTTATTAAATATGTATGACTTATCCAAATATGCAAGGGGTCGTTTACAAACTACTTCACGAAAATTCTGACTTTTGATTAATTTTAATTGATTCGATTTCGTTTCGCGCGACACCAAGCAAACAAATAGCTATCGATACTAATTTCTTTACAAAGATTGAAATATATTTGTTACGTAGTAACAATTTTATTGAATTTGTAATAAATGTAAACGAGAAAATATTCTCAAAACTAATCTTTTTAAAAATCTAATGTATTTAAATTGTTATTTAAATTGTTACTTAGATAATAAACATTCAGGAAAAACCCCGTACTTTTTTGTCAAGTGTAGGTATATCGATGAAAAATGAGGATTAGAAAAAAAATTTATGTTTGTGTTCAAATAAAATACTTAGGGACATAATCTTTGTAGATGTTCATCTAATAAAGTAATTTAGATTTTTTAAACTCCTAAAATATTGTGCATCAACAGAGTACGTGATTTTATCTGTTTCTGAAAGCTTAGGACGCCTTAATTGTTTTATTGCTTTAGTTCCAGCCTTGGGCGGACCAGATGATATCTAAGGGTACAAATCGAAAACTCCATATTTTTCAAAATTCTAATCCTAGGTTGCCAAATTTACATCGATTAAGCAATGTTGCCAAATTTTGAAACATCGTTTACCTGACACTGCTTTTAGCTCAGAACCGCTGAAGCTCTGGCCCGAAACAGACGCTTAAGAATTTTAAATTTGTATTTTCAAACTTTGTTAACCTTCACTTCTCTTTTTTATGAATAAATGTGTTGTATTCGAAAA
>WNHD01002254.1:7866-25940 GCA_011057455.1 Ganaspis sp. Gsp50
TTGAAGTTAAAAAAATAAAATATAAAAACTCATTTTTTGTCTCTTTTATTTAAAAAAACGCATTGATTCTACATACTTATAATTTATGACGCTGAAGTTCGCAACGTTTTTTTTCGTTTACGAAAAATGAAAAAACATTTTTTGTCTGTTTTGGATTTTTTAAATATTTATTCGCAATTGTCAATTATTCTATTTTGCATCATCTTTTAACAAAGTTGGTTAATAAAAACTAGAATAGCGATTAAAAAAACAAAAATTGAAATTTAGTTTATCGTAAACGAGAAAAACGTTGCAAACTTCAATATCATAATTTGCGGTCAAAGATTTTAAAACTTACTGGAAATTTTTCTGTACTGCGTTGATCGCAAAAGGCACCTTTATTTTCTTTTGCACTGGTAAATGTAATTTCTACATCTTTAGTGATTCCGACGCCAAATAATCGAAGCACTATTTGCTGTCCAACTAAAATTTCTGGCGTTCCATCATCGCCATAAACAGTATGTTTATCTGATGTTTCAATTCTAAACCCTCGTATTCTAAGGTCTGAATCATTTTTCCTAATATTTGAAAAATCATCTTCAACATTTTCTCGACGTGAGCGTGTTTTTCTGTAAAAGAAGAAGGAAAATATCATTTTTAATGGCATTGATCAGGAAAAAGCTATTAAAAAGACCAGAGTACTCTTCGTCAAAATCGATTAAAAGGTGAATTACTATCACAAAGGAAAAAAAGGAAAAAATTGAAAAAAAGATGAGAAGAATTTAAAAAATGAGAAAATTTAACAAAGGATGAGCAAATTAAAAAAAGGATGATAAAATAAGCGAAAAATGAATTAATACAGAATTATTTTAAAACGTTAGTTTCCTTTTTTACAAATTGCGATAAAATGTATATGACGAATAAGAAAATTATTTGGAAAGATAAGAAATTAAAAAAAGATGAAATAAATATTTAAATAAAGAAAAAAATCGTTTAATCATATTAAAAAATTCTAGAAAATTTATTAATGAAAAGATCAGCGAATAAATTGAGAAATTTAAAAATGAAGTTTGCAAATTTTGCAAACCAAAACGCGAATTTTTGTTCGCCGAATCGTTCCTGTAATTATTTAATAACTTTATAAAAAGATAAGGCAAATTTTTGCAAATTGTAAATAAATATTTAAAAAATTTAAAAATAGCAAAAATGTTCTTAATTTTTTATAAACGAAAGAAAACGTTGCAAACTTCAACTTTAAAAAAATACTGCAAAAATCTAAAAATTGTAAAAAATCAACTAGAAACTGGAAAATAAAAAAAGAAGTTAAAAATAAATATTTGCGACAAGAATATTTTTACGAATAATTACGAAACTGTTTTCAAAAACTAGAAAAAAATGTAGAAATGGAGAAAATTCTTGGTATTTTTGCCATTGACAATTCGAGGGATAAGTTTATATAAGAGTAACGTAACTCATTAGAGAAATTCTTCGAATTATAAATTCTAGAAAAGCTTCTTCTAATTACACCAGTTTATTCATTTTTTAATCTTCGTGTTTAAAATTATCTCTATAACCAGTTACAAATTTAGATCTGAGTCCTAAAAGTCGTCAAGTTTATTTTGCTGCACAAATAAATTTGCAATAATTTAGAAAATTGTTTAACACTTGAAACGAATATTATTCACACTTGAATATTATTTATTTCTAAACTTAAAATTTTTGTAATTTAAATATTTAGAAAATTTGGATTTTAACATTTACTGAATTTGATTATTAATATTTAGCAAATTTGAATTTTAAAGTTCATCAAATTTGAATTTTAAAGTTCATCAAATTTGAATTTCAATATTAACTAATTTCAATTTCGAAAAAAAATTACTCGAAAATTGAGATAAAGATAAAATAAAAATTTCGTTTATTTGAAAATTCAGAATACAAATAGATAAAATTTCTGATAGTTGGCAATCGGATGTTCAAGAGTTAAGAATAACTCAATACCTACATGTGATTTTAATTAAAATAATAAACGGAATCTCACAGATTTCAAATTAAGAGTCTCATTTTCACTGAGATTAAAACAATTTATGAAAAGAAAGTAAAATTAGTAGAAATTAATTAAAAAAGGGAAATTGATAAATAAAGAGTTAATTAAATAAATAATAATAAAGCAGGAATGAACAAAAAAGAAAAGAATAAATAAGAAAATAATAAAAAAGAAAACAATAAGCAAGAAAATAATTAAAAAGAAAATAATAAAAAAGAAAATAATAAGCAAGAAAATAATAAACAAAGAAATAATAAAATAGAAAGAAAATAGAAAAGAATAAAAAAGAAAATAATAAGCAAGAAAATAATAAAAAAGAAAAGAACAAAAAACGAATGAACAAAAAGGTATATAAAAGAAAAAGGGACATTTAAAAAATAAGTTAAAGAAAAAATTGAAATCATCCCTGAGGAGCAATTTCACGCGTTGTGTGAAACAAATATATGAACTCAAGAAATAATATATATGCAAATAGGTCAAGGTTAACAAGGCCACCCCTTGGCATCACATTCGCATTCTAGACTCTAGGGTTTGCTAATACACACACACAACACTCTTAAACCACAAACTATTGATTAATTCTACATCTAAATGTCTTTTTCAAATTTCTTATCCAAAATTTTCAGCTGATTAATTCATACTCATGAGCTTTTAAAATAATTAATTAATTTCCCCGCTAACAAAAAAAAAACATTGAAATCACTCAAGAAAAATTTCTCAATTAGCAACAAGTATTTTTCATGAATATTAATAAAAAAAACCGAACTTCCTCTATGAGGAAGGAACAACAAAAGACACCCGTATTTCCTTATTTTACAAAAAAAAACATCTGGTCCATTTGTCAAACAAATTTTTCTCCAAACAATAATTTAAATTATTATATTATTATAATTAATTGCCTGTAAATCTTGAATAAACAAATAATTACTGTTTTAAATTAATTTTAGTTTAATAAAATAAAAAATAAAAATTATATAACAATGGAAAAATCAACAGAAATTTAATATGATGATTAAAATTACAAACAACATTTATTTATTATTTGTTTCATACAGCAAAAATTGTAAATTGCAATTTTTCGTAATGTACAGTAAAAATTTTAAATACATCTGTGTTTAATTATTGAGAAATATGATGCAGACCGTAATCTATTTTCGTCCGTCTACTTTAGAACATTCAGACTAAAAGCATTAGTACAAATTGGGAATATTTTGGGAAAACTTTTTCAGATTTATGAAAAAAATAATGCGTTAACAAATGAAAAAAAAATAAATGGCACGGGTCCAATTTTTCTGTCTACTCTTCCTTAACTTGCAAAGGTGAAGTCTGAATCATTTTCTAAATTTAAATTGAAAATGAATTCTATTCGAAATATAATTATAACGCCATAACGTCATTTTAAGGAATAATGAGCTTTAAATGACGCTTTCTACTTTTTTTTATTGACAAAATTTCATAACCATCTAAATTTTTACTTTTCACAATGATCTTAAAATGTGAGTAATTAGTGGTAAGTGTTTAATTTAAAGAGACAAGCACAACAAGAGTTGATGGTGTTATCAATCAAAAGCAAAGTTCGACTGCATCGAGATAAATAAATTTGTCCATGAATTACCCTGATATTTATTTAGTGTGCATAAGTGTTTTTGTTTTTTATTGTAATTTTTTTGTTTTATTGTAATTATTGTAATAGCAACCACAAGAATTGCAATATTTAGATAAAAATTCTTTCATTAAAGTATGCTATTTTAATGAAAGATACAAATAGAATCGAATATAAATTTAGGACTGCAACTGTAATAAATATATTTCTAGTTCTTATTCGTTTTGGTGAGATCTTACTAGTACTGACCTGGTTAGAACCAGTTTTTAACATAATATTACGTGTAAGTCGATAACCTACTATCTGAAATTTTTATAATATAGAATGCAATCAGAGGATCAATCGGTCAAAATCAATTTTTTAGCAAATATTGAAAAAAAACCTTGTTTCCTAAAAAGTAAATGACTATAAATGATTTTCTTTCCAACACTAATTAATCTTATGCGAAAAAAAGTATTTAAACAGTAGCTTTGATGTTAACAAAATAATCTTTAGGAATTTCTATTTAGTTAATTACTGTGATACAAGAGTACATAAAAACTCGATACTCGTTTCGTAATCACGTCTGAACTTTTGTTTTTCAACCCAGCTGGTTTCCATTTGAAAGAAAAGAAACAAAATTTTTATAAGTTTACATGTTATAAATTATTGAATATCTTAAATCTCTATGAAAATGTTTAAAAAATGTGTATTTTATGCTTCTTGGTGTAAATTATGTATATAAAATAATAGGTACTGATTTTATTTTCTATATTACATTATTTTGTCACATTAAAAGTTATTTATAATATATTATATATTACATACAAGTAAATTAGAAACAACGAATATTAAGTTTGCATTTATCATTGTTTTAGTGTATCATTTATTCAAAAATAAAATTCAGAAGTTAAATTGGAATACGCTTATTTAAAAAAGTAAATGATAACAAACATTCAGAAAAGAGGATACAAGTTTTGTACAATAGAGAAAGTAATTTGAGAGCAGTAAAAAAATAAAATGAATAGCACAAAAAGGTATTCAGTAACAAACACAAAACACTTTCTGTGACGTTAATTAATCTATTCTTTCTTAACTGTTTAATAGATCGTAATTGCTTAGAAAATGAATACAAAACTAGTGTGTTGTTATGAACGTAACTCGGTCATTCAACTTTTCTCTAGTAAATAATTCATATCTATTTGTGTCAAAATAAAATTAAATAATAAAATTAAATTAAAGAATCAAATAAAATAATAATAATTGAATAAAATTAAATTAGGTCAAAGCAGAAGATTCTAAAATAAAGTGTCTATTTTTAAAAGATTGCCAAGATTTCATTTGTATTTATGAAATCATAACCTCTAAAATGAGAAATCTACGATAAAAGCATCAAAATTTGCTATTTTCCATAAAATAGATAAAATGAATGAATCCGGATACAAATTGAAATTAATTTACATACGAAAAAATAAATTACAATATTAGAAGAAATAAAATTCAAAAAACAAAAGAATATTTCTTTTTTATAATTTTGCGAATGATCTAAAAAATATTTATAAAAGAATATATTAAAAGAATTTTAAATTTAATAACATCTTGTTATGGTTAATTATGTAAACAAGAACAGGAAAAAGATGATAGAAGAATTAATAAACAATGTAGATTTGACTAAATAATTCTAAAAAGAAATAAATAAAAATAGGTCTAATAAACTCAAAATTGTTAACGTTTTTTACACTGACCATAAATTTGATTATCGTTACTAAGAATAAAGACAAAAAACGTGATATTTAAAAAAAAGTAAAGATGAAAAATGATGACAATCTTCGATTTATGACTTCTTTTTATAGAGTACTAAAAAAAGAACCGAGTAAAAAAAGTTGTAAAAGATAAATTGCACAAAATAAGCTTTAAAAAACGAGTTGTGTAATAAATTTATCGAATTCGTAAATTTATAGCAAATAAGAGGTTGAATGAAAAATCACAGCAAGGAAACAAGTTTCTAAAATAAGTTTCCCTTCAATTATAATCAATCTGGAAAAGTTAAGCAATAATTGTTCAATGAATACTAGACAATTCTTATCTGGATCAATTAATATCTCACGATTTTGTAAATTGATTATCATTGCTTCCTTAAAATAAGAATTGTGTTTTATTAATAATCGCATATCGTATCTCATGAGAAGTTAAATTTGAAATATTGACAAAGTATTAAAATCAAACAAAAAGATAAATAATTGAATTAACTTAACTCAGTTAGTGTACAAAGAAACTTGTTTCTTATTTGGCAAAAATGATTTCATTCATTGCCTTTATCAGACACTAAAGCACACAAAGAATTTTGTTTCACATTGTCAGCACTACAAAGAAAATAAATCTTAGAATCTTATTAAATTATGTAACTTGGTAATTTGGTGAATAAAATATGTCTAGAAGAAAATATAAAAGTGAAGAAAATTAAAGCGCACTTGTTTGGAAAGCCGGGTTTAGTCGCGTGATGTGAATTGTTAAAAGGAAATAATTATGGATCAAGTCTTGAAAGAATCTTTAAGAATAAGTCATCACTTACTCATTAGGGTTTAAATTCACGGAAAAATCCTTGCCGAGGTTAATCCATTCACTGACGTTTTTTTCTGTAGTAATAACAGACGTGTAGCAAAAATAAACCACATTAACCTCAAAGACGCGATGGTCCTGGAATTCGTAAACAAATTGCCGACCATCACTGATTGTCCGTAATTTTCGTAATTCATTTTTGAGTTCACAATCTCTTTCGTTGGTTGACCAGAGAAGTTGGAGGTTGTCGTTTAGATCTGTACCATTAACTTCCACCAGGAAATCAAACTTGGGAAGGGTCGGCTCACTCGCGGAATTAACTGGAAATCTCAACAATTCTATACTATTAATCTTTGATTTTAAAAACGTGCTGTTTAAAGGCAACGCAAAAGCAAACACTATGTGAAAAGATACAAGAATAAATAAAACAACAACCGGCAAACACGAGTGTTCGACACGAAGCGCCATAATGCGACAATGGCAACGGACAATTTCGCTCTGTCAGCTGTATTTATAATCTCCGAGATGCTTAAAACTTGATCATGCGCTTTGATTTAATTTCCCTTCTTTTTTAAAAAAAGTGAATCGATTGACAAAAACTGTTATTGTTTAAATTATTTACTCTTCAGCGATATCATTAAATTAAGATTTAAATAATATAATGAATCCAACTATTCTATTTCATGCATTTTCCTCATTAGTTTTAAAAAAAGTGGTTTAAAATAGTTTTTTAAAATTTGACCCAATTAGAAAAGTTATTTCTTTAAGACAACCAATCAAAATTACTCTTATATTGCCCGCACATTGGCGGAAAATTCAATAGCGCATTCTGATTGGCTTAACATTTTCAAACTTGGACTAATCTAAACCAATTACATTTCAGAACACGATTTGATTGTATGTAATTGGTGGCTGCTTTCTGCGCGGTTTTTGTCGACATTCATCATGTGGATTGCTATTAAAAGTGTGTTAACTGCTTGGAATAAAAGAAAAGGCATTTTTGTAATCTCGTTATTTATAATTGTTTATAATTCTTCAAAATGGCAAATATAACAAACACCGATTCACAAGGAAGTGAGGTTAGGGAATTCGAAGAATTTTACTGCAATAAAAAATAATCTTCAGGCTTTGTATTTTCAGATATTTCATTTTTTGCAACAAGCTAACCTCAAAATGTGTATACTGTGTGGAAGCGTATTATGTTTTTGTAGAATGTTTCTAAAGCACAGCACGTTTCTTACATTTTTGTTTGTCATTATTTTGTTTACAGTTAATTGTAGATACTTGTACATTATTAAATCAGTGAAAATCGTAATTTCATTTTTTTTGAGTTTACACGGTGTTCAATTTTCAGGAAGAGGAAGGCGAAATAAAGGAACCTGAAAAGCTCGAAAGTGAAGAAGAAGGTAGTTGTTTGACAAATTTAATAACAGTTTAATTATTGCGTTGTACAAAAGTAAATTTAATTCTCCTATTCTTTTTTTTATATTAACATCAAACGAAACAATTTCTATTTGCTGTAAATGGATTTTACTCATAATCGTAAAGAAACAATGAGATTTACACTATTCACGTACTTATCAAACAATACTTTCATATTTGCTTGTTTCAACAGATCTTGTTCTTAAATTTGGAGACGAAAGTAATGATTCAATCGAACTTAAGAAACGTAAAAGGAGTATCGACGAAAATAGTTCTAAGGATGAAGAAAAAGATCTTTTAAAACTTGTTGAAGCAGACTTGAATATAAAAATTGAAAACGTAAGAAATTTCTTTTTATTTTACATTAACGTATTTATTCCAGTTTATTTAATCAATCATTTGCTTTTTAGAAACGTATAAAAAGTGAATTTATCGCCCCAGAAGAAACTGAAAATAATGTTTATCCAAGTGTCAGCATTGTAAGTATTGCATTGATAAATCTCAGATTTATTTCAACTGATCTTTATATTTTAATATTATTGACATTTAATTAGTAAAAATATTTTCCACAATCAGTTTTATGAATAATTAATCATGGCACGTACGAAATGTACGATATAACTCAAAAAACAAGGAATTTGGAAACTAGAAATTAGAATAAAAATGATGAATAAAAGAACAGAATTAGATATTTGCTTGGACTCACTTCTAAATGATTACAGAATAATTTTAAATATTTTGCAAAATATGCGAAATTTAAACAAATACAACAAAACTATTTAAACAAATACATTTTATTGTGCATAATTTATAATTAAATATAAACAATTTGATTATCAGCATTATTTCACATTTTTCAAATAATTTAAAAAGATTAGGGAACAAGTATTAATGCCATTAAAGTAGAAACTGTTCAAATTTGTAGATTTATAAGTATGTTACAATGAATAGAATAATATTAATTTATAATTTTTTAATTTAAAGAAAGTTGAGCAAATCGAAGATGATTATGAAGTGGAGTACGAACCAACGAGTGAGGAGACCTTTATTAACAATGCAATTGAAAATGATATGTGTCACGCTAAAAAGAAAAATTTGAAGAAAAATGTATTTACGAATGAGTAAGTACTTTATTTTACACATACAATTTACAAACATTACATAATTTATTTTATAATAACTTTTATAATTCCCTTTATAGTGCCTTTTATAATTCCTTTTACGAATAAATAATTTCTTTTTCAGAGCTTTAATGAAGGTCCAAGATGTCTTTGGGGTCAATTTTGATAACGAAATATTTGGAAAATACGGAAAAGAAGAATACGAGGAAGAAGAAAATGATTTACTAGGAGATTCTAGAAGTGGAGAAAAATCTAAAAGTACGAAAAAAGCGAAAAAAAGGTCTTCCAAAAAGATTGTGTACGATATTTATGAACCAAGTCACCTAAGACGTGTGTATTCCGTAAATCTGGATAAAGAGGTTTGTTTCAAAATTAATTAAAATCTCTACATTAAATATTTTTTGAAAAATTGAAATCAAAATTTTCAATTGTTACCTACCGAGACTAAATTGACTTTTTTTCAGATTTGCGCTACCGATATTCCAGAACGAATGCAGCTTCGTTTGATACCAGTGACTTCTGTAAAAGTAGGATCTAACGAATTAGATGTTGAATCTAAGTGGATTTATGAGGAAGCTTTCTGCAAACAAACAGTTTCAATTCAAAATAGCAGTTCGGATGAAGAGGAAGAGAGGATAAAATTCAAAATACACAATAGGCATCAAACGATCTGGAAGATAAGGAACGTGCTAGATTTTATTAGGAATCAACATTTTGAAATACCTTTTATTGCTTCTTACAGAAAGGAATTTATTTATCCAGAATTAGATACCAACGACTTGTGGAAGATTTACAAATATGATGGAAAGTGGTGTCAACTTCAACAACGAAAAAAACATCTGTTGCAGCTTTTTGAAAATATGCGAAGTTATCAACTTGAGGAGATGAAACAAAATACAAACAATTCTCTCTCACTTAGCACGAAATTAATAAAAAATGAGGACATCGAGAGATTGAAAAGTATTGACGTCAGTGAAGAAATTTACGACTTTTATCGACACTTTAAATTACATTACAGCCACGAGATTCCAGCGATGAAAAGATTCGTTCGTCGGAAAGAATACGAGGCACAAAAAGAAAAGCTGAAGAAAAGAAAAATGATGGAAGGCGCCAAAGAAAACGATTTAGAGCTCGATAATGCAGATTTAGACGGCTCCTTTGAAATCGAAAGAAACGATCCGTATTTTATTTGCAAAAAAGCCGGTCTTGATTCCTTCATTACAAAATTCGGAATTTCATCGGAGCAATTTGCGGAAAATTTACGCGACAGTTATCAACGCCACGAAGTTAATCAGGAATTATTTGATCCAATGTCAACTGCAAGAAAATTTTGCGGACTAAAATTCTCGGCTCCGGAAAAAGTTCTAAAATCCGCGCAATTCATGTTTGCGATTCAATTGGCATGCGAGCCACTTGTTCGTAAAACGCTAAGGACTATGTATATGGAGAAAGCAAAATTATCTGTACGAGCGACTAAAAAAGGAATAAAAGAGATTGACGAGAGTCATCCTATTTACAGCATGAAGTACTTGAAAAATAAACCAGTAAAAGATTTGGTTGGTGACCAATTTTTGAAACTGGTTGTCGCTGAACAGGATGAATTGATCACGTTGACGTTTACTGATACTTTTGAAGGAATCGCGGCTAATAATTACATTGACGAAATAAAACAATTTCTTTCAAAGCAAGCAGAAGGTCCCATTGTAGAAGCCTGGAATGCTCTACGCGCTGGAAGTATGGAAATGGCCTTAACGAATATGGTAATATACAATTTTTAATGAATAATTGTTTTATGATTCAAGATAACAATTTTTTTCATATTTCTGATTGTTTTGATTTTGATGTTTATTCTATTATGATTCATTATTATTGTTGTTTATTATTATTAGTCATAATTATTGTTCTTTATTATTCTTATTCTTTAGTATTATTATTATTATTATTATTCTTTATTATTATTATTATTATTATTATTATTATTATTATTATTATTCATTATTATCATTCATTATTATTATTATTATTGTTATAATTATTATTGCTTTACAAATGTTGAGCTGTATATTACAACAATCGTAATTCTATACAATTTTGTTTTGCACGAGGAATTGATCCAAAGCTCAATATCTGTTAAGAACCGTTTTAAGAAGAAAATATTCAAATATGTGCGACTTTGACTTGAAAAATTGACGTATTTTATCAGTACAAAAGGGGAGGAACTATTTTTCGTCAAATGCATATTTTGAATATAAGTTTCTTAAAGTTATTACTAAGTTATTTACTAACTAAAATCTTTAATCATTATGTGACTGAAAATGTACGCTTGAATTTTTATCGCTTTTCAGAAGTTTTTCACAAGGTTTTATCAACTAAAATAAATTTAAACAAAACTTCCTCTATGGAGAAGCAAGAAATTAAATTAACATTAAAATTATATTCCTTGGCCATTATAGATTATGTATCTTTAAAATAAGTTTCATAATGTTTGTTTTTAAATAATTATGTCCAAGGAATATAATTATGGTTATAATTTTTGAAAAAATTTCGTTGATAAAACGTTTGGCTTCAACAAAATTTTTTGTATAAGAATCTTAAAAAGAAATTCAAGAAAACCAAATCAAGCCATTTTTCGGTCACGTAATGATTAAAAAAAATGATCATATTTCTATATATTAACTATTTGAAGAATAATTAATTATTATTAATTCAAGAATAATTGTCCAACTAGGGTATTATTAAATTAAAATTCTTTAATTTCACATTTTAATGAAGCGAATTTTGAATTTAAATTTGAATCTTTCATAATTCTTCAATTTCACATTTTAATGAAGTGAATTTTGAATTTAAATTTGAATCTTCCATTTAAATGAGAAATTTTGAGTACTTATTTTCTAATTCTTATTCTAACTTTCTTGTAACATTGGTGTTTATTTTAATCTTTGTTTTCATCAATTATTTTATTTAAATGCCCGAATTAGTATTTAGTTTAAGTTTTAAATTTATGTTTATTTTACTTTTTTTTATAGTTTTTATATTTTTTATAGTTTTAATATTTATTTTAAATATTAAAGTTGGAATATAAAACGCAATACAACTTGGATGTGGCTTTATTTTGAAAAAAAATAATTAGAGTCTTAAAAGAAGAAAGAAAATAAAAAAGTGAAAGTATTGAATGTATTGAAAGTGTTAAAAGTATTGCAAGCATTAAAAGTATTGCAAGTATTAAAAGAATTAAAAATATTGAAAAAAGAACGATAGTATTAAAGACAATGATATCAAGATGTTGGCATAAAAATTAAATTTGTGATCGAATTATTTTTACAGGTGATTATTGACCTGAAAAAAGAGTTGCGAGCAAATTTACTCTTTGAAGCAAAGGATTGTGTAATGCGTGAATGTTGTCAGAAACTTGATAGCTGGATTAAAGTTGCGCCTTATAATTTTAACATTTTTGGCGAAGAAGACGAAGAATGGACTACAAGTAAAGGAATTCGAGTGATGGGTTTATCATTTCCTTTAGATGAAGCTCAAGCTGCTTATGCATGTATCGTAGCACCTAACGGAGAGTGCACTGGTTTCTTAAAGCTCCCTCATCTATTAAAACGAAAAAACAGTTCAAAAGAAAACGAGAGAATAATGAAAGAAACGGAACTCTCATTGATTCGCAATTTTATAGTTGCAAATAAGCCACACGTTATTGCTATCGGAGGAGAATCTAGAGACGCTTTAATGATTCAATTTGAAATTCAAGAAATCATTGCCAGTCTTGAGAAAGAAGAACAATTTCCGATTATTAAAGTCGAGATTTGCGATATAGATGTTTCGAAAATATACGCTAATAGCGACAGAGCTATTACTGAATTCAGAGACTATTCTTCTCAGCTTCGACAAGCGATATCAATTGGTCGTCGATTACAGGACCCACTTCTCGAATTTTCTCAATTGTGTAACACGGATGATGAAATTTTAAAATTGAAATACCACTCTCTTCAAGATCAATTACCGCAGGATGAGTTATTAGAAAATATTTATACAGGATTTATAAATCAAGTGAATCAAGTAGGTGTTGATGTGAATTTTGTAGCGCAGAAATATCACTCGGAAAATCTCCTGCAATTTATTTGTGGCCTAGGTCCGAGAAAAGCTCTAGATTTGATAAAAACGATTAGAAAGCAAGTGGATAAAAAACTGGAAAATAGGGCACAATTGGTCACAATCTGTAATTTGGGCCCGAAAGTTTTTATAAATTGTGCTGGATTTATTAAAATTGATTCGAAGAATGTGATAGACAATAAGGGCGCTTATGTAGAAGTTTTAGATGGTTCAAGAATTCATCCGGAAAGTTATGAATGGGCAAGAAAAATGGCAGTTGATGCTTTAGAATCTGAGGAAGATGAATCTATTAATCCTGTTCGAGCTATAGAAGAGATTTTACAAACGCCCCAGAAATTGAAAATTCTTGATCTTGACGCATTTGCTGAACAGCTTCAGGCGCAGGGATTTGGAGACAAAAAAATTACTTTGTATGACATCTGCTCAGAACTAAGCTGTATGTTCAGAGACATCAGAGAACCCTATGTATCTCTAAATCCTGAGCAACTTTTTTATATCTTGACAAAAGAAACTCCAGAAACATTGTTTGTTGGCAAATTAATAATGGCCAAAGTATTGGGTATAAGTTACAAAAAGCCTCAAGGCGAACAAATTGAAAATGTGAGACCCGTAAGGAACGACGAAACTGGCTTCTGGCAATGTGTATTTTGCTTTAAAAATGATTTTCTTGAACTTTCAGAGGTGTGGACGCATTTTGAAACTACTTGTCCAGGAAGAGCCACTGGAGTAAAACTACGATTAGATAATGGTATTTCAGGTTACATTCATATTAAAAATCTGTCTGACAAGACTGTAACGAATCCAAAAGAAAGAGTGTGCATTAATCAGCCGATTCATTGTCGAATTATAAGGATTGATGTAGAAAAGTACGGGATTGAGTGCACCAGTAGAAGCAAAGATCTTGCTGACAAAGAAAATGATTGGAGACCACCTAAAGATCCCTACTACGATAGAGAGGGCGAGGACAGAGAGAAGAAAATGGAGGAAGAAATGCGAAAATCCAAACTGAGACAATCTTACATAAAACGAATCATAAGTCATCCTTGTTTTAAGAACATTGATTTTGCGGATGCCGAAAGATTAATGAGAGATAGAAGACCGGGAGAAATAATAATAAGACCGAGTAGCAAAGGCCCGAATCATTTAACTATCACTTGGAAAGTGGCAGACGAAGTAATTCAACACATTGATGTTATAGAAGAAGGAAAAGCGAGTGATTTTATTCTAGGCACAAAGCTAAGAATTGGCAGCGATGAATTTGAAGACCTAGATGATATCTTCATACGATTAATGAATCCTATGATTGGTTTCGTCAATGAAATCTTGAGCTTCAAGTATTACAAGCCCAGAGTTGGTGGCAGTAAAGAAAGAGCTGACGAAGTTCTTAAAATTCAAAAAAGAGATAATCCTAATGCAATTCCTTACATTATTTCAGCTTCAAGACAATATCCGGGCAATTTTTTGCTTTCCCATTTGCCGAGAAATCAGTGTAGACATGAATATTTCTCTGTTGTTGCCGACGGGCTTAAATTCAGAACTGAATTGTTCGTGCGGCTTAATGATCTTATTCGATATTTTAAAGAAAACTTTAAGGAATCAATACCAAATCAATCAGTTCCCGTTGCACCCAGAGGTGTACCTCCACAATCGAGGACACCTTACCAGTCCACTTCGACTGGAATCCGTAATGATGAATTTCAGAAAGAGGCTCAAGTGCCACACCGTCAGTATCCAAATCAATCAATTTATCAAGCTAATCAGATGGGTTATCAACCTGGTCTCGATTATCAGCCGAATCATTCGGATTATCCACCCACTCATCCGGATTATCCACCTAATCCAGATTATCCGAATAAACATTCTGATTATCCGCCAAAGCATGCAGAATTTCCGCCTAGTCATCCGGATTATCCACCTAAACACCCGGACTATCCGCCTCAACATTATCCGTCAAAACATCCGGACTATCCGCCTAAACATCCGGATTATCCGTCTAAATATCCGGATTATTCAAGACATCCGGAATATCCGACGCAACATTTGGACTATCCGCCTAAACATTCGGATTATCCGTCTAAATATTCGGAATACCCAGCTAAGCATTCAGACTATCCGTCTAAACATTCGGATTATTCTAAGCATCCGGATTATCCCAAGCATCCAGATTATCCCAAGCATCCAGATTATTCCAAGCATTCGGATTATCCTCCAAAGCATCCAGATTATCTTCCCAAGCATTCTGATTATTCCAAGCATTCGGAATATCCTCCCAAGCATTCAGATTATTCCAAACATTCGGAATATCCTCCTAAGCATCCAGATTATCCTTCCAAGCATTCGGAATATCCTCCCAAGCATCCAGATTATTCTCCCAAGCATTCGGATTATTCTTCAAAGCATCCAGATTATCCTTCCAAACATTCGGAATATCCTCCCAAGCATTCTGATTATCCGTCTAAGCATCCGGATTATCCGGCCAAACATACGAACTATGATAACCACTCGAAGTATCCAAATTACCCACCACATATGAATTATCCACCTAATGTGTCAAATTATCAATCGGGTTATCCACCCTATCCGCCGAATTATTCACCCAAGCATCCAAATTATCCAGCTAATCAATCCAATTTCGCTAATCAAGCGAGCTATGATTCTACTTCGGCTTATCAACCCAACAAAAATGTGTTACCATTTTACCAAACTAATCAGCCAGTTAGTCAACCTAAACAAGTCAGTCAATCTAAACAACCAGTCGGTCAACAACAAACATCCAAGCTAATCAAACAAGCACTCAACTTACTGAAGCAGTCAGTCAATCTGATCAACCAATTAGCGGACAACTTAATCAACCAATTAGCAATCCACCTAATCAACAAATTAGCAATCAACCAATTAACAATCAACCTATCATCAATCAGGAAATTAGTTTACCAATTCAACCAGTAAATGATTCAATGCAACCAATGAATGAATCAATTCAACCAGTGGCTCTAACTAACACTGCAAAACACAATGGGAATATTTCTGAAAATTCACAACCTTCACAACCTTCACAACCCTCTGATAAAACTTCGCTGACAAATACTGATTCTTCAAATCCGGGCACTTCACAAACGGATAACAATCAAGGCACTGTTGACAATAAGAAAGCAATAACGGTGGAAGACATTGTTAAAAAGCCTTCATTGACTTGGGATCAACAAATAAAGTCTAAAGTATTCGATGATTCTTATTTTACGAAATCTAAAAAGCAATTTTTGCCCTATGATAATGGGGTTGGTCAAGGATTGACATTGAAAAATGTCAAGGATAAACGCACTGGGAAGAAAAAGAATGATAAGGGTTTTAAACCTTTCACGTATGGTTTTCCATTAAATAAATCCAAAGAAGGTCATGACAGTTTTACGGGCAGATCATCCAGAGAATCGTCTCGGTCTATGGATAATTATGATGACTATTCTAGAGGTAAGAAATGGATTTTTATTTTTCTTCAGTTTTTTTTTAAAAAAAGTTTCATCAGTTTTTTTCTTTTTTCGATTTTATTCTCTATGGAACTATGATTTGAAATTATTGTAGTTTTGAATAGTTTTCGACTTTATGCTCTGAAAAATTATGATTTGCAATTATTGTAGTTTTTAGTAGTGTTTTTGATTTTGTTTTCTGAAATTTGATTTGAAATTATTGTAGTTTAGAATATTTTTCGATTTTATGCTCTGAAAAATTATGATTTGCAATTATTGTAGTTTCTGGTAGTAGTATTTTTGATTTGATTACTGATTTGATTTTTTACACACTTTATAATTTGTTTAGCTTTTATGGCTTTTTTTAAAAATGCTTACTATTTTTTCCAACTTAAGGCTGGAAAATACGTTTTTTTTTTTCGAATTTAGTTCCAAATAACTATTTTTTTTTATTACTTTTACTATTTTTTTTCGAAAAGTCTATAAATTTCAATTTTCTAGATCTTTTTCGAGTGATTCCGAATTGTTGTAAACAAACTGAAACTCATTGCGACAAATATTTATTAAAAAATGCATGTCGCAAATTGTCATTACAAAATAATTACTCGAAACTGATCCTGAAACTATTTAATTCGTATTATTAAAAAAAATATAGAACTTGCCGATTTTAATGATAGTTATGATTTAAAGTGCATTTTTCAATCTTTCGTTGGAAATATCGTGTGCAACTCGTAAGAAAGATGATTTCTAAAATTTATTGCTTTCACAAAATTCAAAAGAAAAAAAATTCAAAATTTCGTAGTCGTAAATTCTCTTTTTTAGAAGTTGCACAATGTACTATTGTTTATATAATTTTTGTTTTCCTTATGCTATTTATTATCTTATTTTTCTAGTTGATTTTCAAATAATTAAGCTCTCTGTCTACTGAATTTAAAAAAACTTGGAAAGACGAAAATTCCGTTTGTGAGAAACAGTGCATGGAAAATTTCTATTATTGGTGCTTTCTTAGAATGAAAAAAAGTGCACAAATTTATGATCAAGTTTTAATGAATTTGTGATGTTTTTCTTCATTTTGAGATTTTAATCAGTATTCTTCGCTGTGGAATTTCTAATCTCTATAATCTAAGAGTTTTAAAGTTTGAAACGGTAAATTTTAGGACAGTTGAAAGTAAACTAAGAATTTTTCTTATTTTAATCAGTAAATGGAGTTTCTTTATTAAAATATTTTCGTATTAGAAAGTTTGGTTTCCCAAAGGCTTTTTTTATTACAATATTTGTTTATTACATTGTTTTGTTATTGCAAAGTTTTGTTATTACAAAGTTTGTTTATTACAAAGTTTTGTTATTACAAATTTTTGTTATTACAAAGTTTATTTATTACAAAGTTTTGTTATTACAAAGTTTTGTTATTACATTGTTTTTTATTACAAAGTTTTTTTTATAACAAAGTTTTTTATTACAAAATTTCTCATTGCAAAGTTTCTTTTGTGAAAAAGTTTTTTTCTTACAAAATTTCTTTAATAAAAAGTTTATTTATTAAAAAAGTTGATTAGAAAACTGTTTCTATTTTTAAATATTTCTCTATTGAACATTTGATTAAAGATTTTATATTTTCGTTCGGAATAATTGTAATGTTAATTGATAATATTTTGCAATAGTTTACAAATAACATTAAAGTACTATTTTAGTAACAAAATCAGAAAAAAATTTCTATTTAATCTATGAAAAGCTATTATTTAAATTATAAAAATCTACTATTTATTCTAAAAAATCCTATTATTTAAACTATA
>WNHD01002255.1:0-15582 GCA_011057455.1 Ganaspis sp. Gsp50
ATATAATTGAAATGAAATATAATTGAAATGAAATATAATTGAAATGAAATATAATTGAAATGAAATATAATTGAAATGAAATATAATTGAAATAAATTTAAATGCACTATAATTGAAATGAAATATAATTGAAATAAATTTAAATGCACCATAATTGAAATGAAATAAAATTGAAATGATATACATATTAGTGAAATTAAATAAAATCGAAATGCAATATAATTTAAATGCAATATAATTGAAATAAAATATAATTGAAATTAAATGAAAATGAAGCGAAATTGAAACAAAAAATAGAAATGAAATATAATTGCTACAAAATCGTAACAATAAAAAAAATTGAAATATAACAAAATTTAACAAAAACTGCACGAAAATTGAATGAAAAAGTGAAATAAAATAAAAAAGAAAAGTCGTAGTAAATAAAAAAAAACTCACAATCCATTTTTGAATTCACCCATAATATGTACACTGCTGGTGAATGCAATAGTGGGCAGAGTTGCAAATGGCAATTGCAAGCTCATGACTGCATTGAGAAGATCATTCATGCCAGTGAGTTTTTCAATATCAGCAAAGAATGCGAGTAAAAATGTGGGAATAATGGCGATAGATCTCGTGAATAAAACTCGCTTCCAACGTGCCCACTGCAGATTAAGAAAGCCTTCCATGGCAAATTGTCCAGCGTAAGTGCCCGTCATTGTCGATGATTGTCCAGCGGCCAAAATTCCAATCGCCCAAATAATCATCGCCGCCATGCCAAACTGACATCCAAGAAATATTCCTCCACTGTACAAATCTGCTTCGTCCAATTTCGCGCTGTTATTCTAAAAAAAAATAAAAACCAGTATTTTATTTCATTTAAAATCATATTTATAGCTGACAGTAATAAATTTTGAAATTTGTTTCGATAAGTTTTATAAAAAGTACGTTTAAAAAACACGTTTTCGTAAATACGATTTTGTTTTTAAAAATAAAGATTTTCAAAAAAAGAAATTTTCATTTCTCGATTTTTTCCTTTCGACAATTTTTCGGAGAATTGAAAAAGTGTGTTTCATTTTCTCTTGTTTTTGTAATTACTTACTTTGTATGTGTCAATTCCTATGGTAAAATTGTTACTTTCGCAGATCTGGTACTGAAAAAATGAAGAAGGAAAAATATTAATTTTTTAGAAGAAGTAGAAATTTGTTTGAAGAGTTTGAAATATTTTAAAACAACATTTAAAAACATTTAAATGTTGTTGTTATTTAAATGTAAATAAAATATTTTAAAAAATTTTGGAAACATGTGTGACAATAAAAGGAATATAATAATAATAATAATAATAATAATAATTAATAATAATAATAATTAATAATAATAATAATAATAATTGATATTTACAATTATAATTCTACTGAGTGATAGATTCAACTTTATAAATTAATAATTAATATTATTTATAATCAAAAATGTTAATTAAAGATAAAATAAAAAAATAATATTTATAATGTCATTACTTTTTTTTAACATATCGGTACTTACTATTTCTGAGCCGGTTTTATTATAAAGTCCGAATGCAAAAACACCAACGACGAAAACGTTGATTATAAACGAGATAAATAACGCAATTGCAGCTTCTATAAAATAATACTTATTTGCTTCTTTTACTTTTTCAGGTCGTCTGCGATCGATATCTCTAGACTGGAAATTAAATAAAAAACCAAATCGTAAATATAAACATTATTAGAAAAAGGATTACAATGAAAATAATTAAGATAACAAACAACATTCAAAATAACAAAAACAATTAAAGTACTTAACGAAAAGAATTGAAATAACAGATAAAAATTGCAATAGAAAAAAAAGAACAAAAAAACTGAAAGAACACAAAAATTGAAAGAACAAAAAAATAACAAAATTGAAATAACAAAAAAATGAAAATAACAAAAAAATTGAAATAACAAAAAAAAATGAAATAACAAAAAAATTGAAATAACAAAAAGAATTGAAATAACAAACAAAAAGTAAAATAATAAAACAATTAGCATGGCAAACAAAATTAAAATAACAAAAAGAATTTAAATAGCAGACAAAAATTAAAGTAACAGAAAGAAGTGAAATAACAAAATAGAAAGTAAAATAACAAAATAATTAATATAACAAACATTAAAATGACAAAAAGAATCTAAATTATAGACAAATTAAAATAAAAAAACAATGGAAACAACAATCCAAACAATGGAAACGACAAACAAAAAGAAAAATAACAAAAATAATTATCATAACGAACAAAAATTAAAATAAAAAAACGAATTTAAACAACAGACAAAAATTAAAATAACAAAAAGAAGTGATATAACAAAACAAAAAGTAAAATATCAAAAAAAATTAACATAAACATTAAAAAAACAAAAAGAATTGAAATAACAAACAAGAAGTAAAATAACAAAAACAATTAACATAAAAAACATTAAAATAACAAACCGAATTGGAATAGCAAACAAAAAGTTAAATAACAAAAACAATTAACATAACAAACAAAAATTAAAATAATAAAGAGAATCTAAATTATAAACAACAATTAAAATAATAAAGAGAATCTAAATTATAAACAATTAAAATAAAAAAACAATGGAAATAACAAACAAAAAAATCTTTTAATTCTTAAAATTAATTAATTCTTAAAAGTAAAATAACAAAAAGAATTTAAATTATAGACAAAAATTAAAATGCAAAATCAATGGAAATAACAAACAACAATTAAAATAACAAAAAGTGAAATAGCAAAACAAGAAGATTAAATTAATTAGCAAAATATAAAACAAAAAAAGATAAACCACTCCCAAAATTAAAATCAGACATTATTTGTTGAAATCAGTGACTTGAAATCAATATTAATATTTTTTCTTGATTAAATTTCTGTAATTACTTACTTTAACAAGTGCACTGTGAAGATATAAATTATGGGGCATAATAACTGCACCCACAACTCCTACAGCTTTCAGCAAAACTTCGCTATTGTAGCCCTCAAACGAAGGGACGAACATTCCCTTCATAATTTCTAATTGAGGCGGAGCTGACACAATGTACTAAAAAATATTCCAAAAATTCCATTAATGCAAATCCGTTTTAAAAATTAGAGAAAAGAAACCACAAAATAGTATCACTGTAGAACAAACTTCAAATATCAAGAAGCAGATTTTGTAAAAAAAAAACATTGCTAAAAAAATCCTTTTTCTCCTGAAATTGCACTGAAATCCAAAACTTTGTAATAATTTTATAATCAATTTTTTTAATCAAAATAATATTTTTTATTGTAGAATTTACGATCTTCTTTTCAATTGTAGAATTTGCAATCTTTTTTTTAATTGTAAAATTTGCAATCTTCTTTTTAATTCTAAAATTTTCAATCTTTTTAATAAATTCTAGAATTTACAATCTTTTTTTTTATTTTTAGAATTTGCAATCTTCTTTTTTATTCTAGAATTTGGAATTTTCTTTTTAATAAATTCTAGAATTTACAATCTTCTTCTTATTTTTAGAATTTGCAATCTTCTTTTTAATTCTAGAATTTGGAATTTTCTTTTTAATAAATTCTAGAATTGACAATCTTCTTTTTATTTTTAGAATTTGCAATCTTCTTTTTTATTCTAGAATTTGCAATTTTCTTTTTAATTCTAGAATTTGCATTCTTCTTTTTATTTCTAGTATTTGCAATCTTCTTTTTATTTTTAGAATTTACAATCTTCTTTTCAATTCTAATATTTGCAATCTTCTTTTTAATTTAAAAATTTGCAATCTTCGTTTTATTTCTAGAATTTTCAATCTTCTTTTTAATTCTAGAATTTATATTCTTTTTTAAACGTAAAATTTATATTCTTTTTCTAATTTTAGAATGTAGAATCTTTACTTTTACTCAGATTTTAATTAAATTTTACCCAGATTTTAATTAAAGGGCGTAATTTGCAAACCCGCAAATGTTTTAAAACAAAAAATAAATCTTCATTTAATTCTCGAATTTATCCTCCAAAATACCAGGAAATTACTTGTAACATATTTACCTCATATCCGAATGTAACAGCCATTACAGTTATAAGAAAACCAAAAAGCAGTTCCAGCTTTCTCAAACCATATTTATCCAAAAATAAAAATGTAAAAGTGTCAATAATAGTGATGAGAACTCCCGCATAAAGTGGTATCCTGTAAAAAGGATCAACATTTTTTTTAAAAATCACCGAGAAAAATATTGAGATGAAAAATGCATTAAATAAATAAATATAAATAAATCTTTCTTTCATTTTCTTTATCGAAAAAATTGTGATGAAATCGTTTTTATTATTACACAACTTGTACTCCATTCGACGAAAATCGTAAAATGTCTTAAAACACAATTCAAATCTACATTTTTAATTTATTAATAACCAAAAACATTTCTTTTCTACATTTTTTGCATTTTTTGCTACATAATTAGCAAATAATAATTACATTTTACAAGAAAGTTGTATAATTTTCTGTGAGTTATCGCAAAATTATCTTTACTACTTGTTAATTATAATTACCAATTAATCCAACGCAGAAAAAACACTCTATACTTAATTTGCACTTCATAAATAATTTATCTCTACACTTGTTAATTCTCGAATTTATGGTTTCTTTTTTTAGCCACAAATTTTTTCCTCGACAGAAGATTTGTACTATTTTTACCGTATCAAAAAAAGAACGAATTTCCTGTCGAATTTCGAGACACAAAAATTAAAGAATTTTCGCAAGTGAACAATTTTCAAAAAAGAACAATAGTTCTTAAAAAACAATAAAAGGAAATGGACAAATTTTTAAATTCGAAAGTGAACGAATTTTTAGATAACAATAATTTGTTAAAATAAAAAAATAAAATAAGATAAGTAAAAATAAAATATATAAAAAATATAAAAAAAATAAAGATCAATAAAAATCAATAAAAACAAATAAAAACAATGCTTCCCTATGAGAAAGCAATAAATAAAAATAAAAATAAATAAAAACAATACTTCCTTATGAGGAAGCAATAAATAAAAATAAAAGAAAGAGTAAACATTTTTAGATAAAAAAGAGAAAAAATTTTGAGATGAAAAAGAGAGCAAAATGTGGAGATACAAAAGCGATAGAATTTTGCGAAAAGTTTCAAGTGTTTGAAAGACAAAACGAGACGAAGTAAATTTTTGAAAAGAGGGCAAATCTTTTAACGAGTTGGAGTTTTAAAATTTAGAGAGGAATTATTTTATCTATAGTAAACAATCATTACTTACGCTTTGTTTGATAATAGATAAAGAGCAATTGCTGTGCCAATAACTTCCTGCATATCGCTGCCAATTATAGCTACTTCTATCATCAACCATAGAATTAGTCTAGGTATTTTTTTATATTGTCTAAAGCACATCTCAGCCAAGTGTAATCCAGAAACTACTCCTAATCGGGCACTCAACCTTTGCATGACGAGGCCCAAAATTGTTGCACTGAGAAGAACCCATAATAACTGAAAAAAACATTTTTAATAATAAATTTAAAATTCATTTTTCATGATTAATTCAAAATGTATTTTTTATGATTAATTTAAAATAGGTTTTTAATAATTAATTCGAAATACACTTTTAATGATCAATTTAAAATACGTTTTTAGTAATTAATTCAAAATACGTTTTTAATAATTAATTCAAAATACGTTTTTAATAATTAATTCAAAATCATTTTTAATTATTATTACAAAATACGTTTTTAATCATTTAAAAATAAAATAAAATACTTGACAGAAATACTTAAAATATCTATAAAATATTTAAAAATACTTAAAACTGCTTTAAAATACTTCAGACTGCTTCAAAAATTCTTATAATCTTTAAAAATACTAAAAATTATTTTTAAAATATTTAAAAGTACTTAAAATATCTTTAAAATATCTTTAAAATATTTAAAAGTACTTAAAATATCTTTAAAATATTTCAAAATACTTAAAATATCTTCAAAATATTTCAAAATACTTAAAATATCTTTAAAATATTTCAAAATACTTAAAACTATTTTAAAATACTACAAAAAACTTCAAAATATATAAAAATACGTAAAATGGCTTTAAAATACTTCAAAATACTTAAAATTGCTTTAAAATATTTCCAAATGCTTCCCAATACGTCAAATTATTTAAAAATGTTTCAATTGTATTTAAAGTATTCCAAAATACTTGAAGAAACTTTAAAATACTTACGTACTTTAAGATACTTTAAGATACTACAAAATGTTTTTACAATATTTGAAATTACTCAAAATTGCTTTAAAATATTTCCAAATTCTTCCCAATAGGTCAAATTATTCAAAAATGCTTAAAATGTCTTTAAACTATTCCAAAATACTTGAAACAACTTTAAAATACTTCAGACTACTTAAAAAAAACATCAAGAGATTTAAAAATACTTAAAATTTCTTTAAAATATTCCAAATTCTTAAAATTACTTTAAAATACTTCAGACTACTTCAAAAGTCTTCAAAATATTTAAAAACATTTACAATTACTTTAAAATATTTCGAAATACTTCCCAATACATCAAAATATTTAAAAGTACTTCAAATTACTTCAAAATATTTAAAAATACTAGAAATGACTTTAAAATATTTTAATATTCCTCAAAATACTTAAAAATACTTTAGACTACTTCAAATACTTACAAATATATAAAAACACTTAAAATTACTTTAGAATATTTCCAAATTCTGTTCAATACTTCAAAATTACTTTAAAATAGGTTTTAAATAATAAATAAATTAAATAATATTTCAATAATATTTCAATGTATTTAAAATATTAATATTTTAAGTAGGTATTAAATAGAGAATAAAAGGATTTTAAAATATTAGTCTTTTTAAAATATTTTAAAAGTATTTAAAATACTTCTGAGTGCTTTAAATAACTTCAAAATGTTTAAAAATACTTCATAATATTATAAAACACTTCAAAATATTACAAGGATAATTTTAAAATTAAAAATAATTACCTTGATTAATTTTATTGTATTGTAGAATTAATTAATTAATTGATTAATTTTAATTCTACAGAAAATGATTTTTGCAATAAGTCTAAGAGCATTGAAAAAATTTCATTATTTCCAAAGTAATTTAAATTCTTAAAAAATATTGAAAAAAACATTTTGTTTAACACACATTTATATATAACATTAATATATTATTGAGAAATGTCAGGAAAATTTTTTTCTTTTTCGCATGTAAATCATGGAAAACTCATGCAATTTTACGAAGAGAAATTTGTAGCAACCCTAAAAATAAATGAACTTGAAAATAAAGATAATTTAAATTAGAAAATAAATCATATTTTGGTAATTGATCATTTATTTTAGAACTGAATAATAATAGAAAAAAAAATAATAATAATAGTAATAATAATAATAATAATAATAATAATTCAATAATTAATTAACAATAGTCTTTTGATTAACTGATTTTGTTTTTACTTTTCTATTTTTTTCTATGTAATGGGTATCTCACATACTCTTACTAAATAAATAAATATTTACATTTTTAGAAAATAACTAATTAATTTCCTTCATTTTTTTGTAAAGAAAAAATAAAGAAAAGAAAAAAATGCTTTGAAATTAGAAGAAAAAATTGTATACAAAAAATTAACAAAATTAAGTCATTACAGCGTAATTATTGTGTATTTGAACAAGTATGTTAATAAACAAAAATAAAAGCAGTTTGATGCAATATTTAAAAAAAAATATTAAGTAGTAGGATTCATTATAATTCAGGAAACAAGTTAATCTGAAAAATCTCCCTTTCTTTTTATTTTATTCTTACTAACTTTTCCTCAAGGTGACTAATCTTCCTGGAAGAGTCGTAGAATTTTAATCCGCGTAAAATTATTATCATTATTCACGTGCTGAAGAGATTATCATTTTTACTATTAATATTGTACTTTTTCCTTTCCTCTCAATTATCTCTTTTTTAAAATTTTTTTTTGCAATAATCATTATGCACAGTTTAACAATAATCTTTATAATTTACACTTGAATCGATTTTGCAAATTGCACATTAATTAACAACTAATAACAACTAATAATGAAATTTATACACAAACTGATCAAATAAAAATAGAACAGAAATAAAAATAGATAAGCGTAAAATACGATTTTGTACACGGATTTTTTCTATGAAAAGAAATCAAAAGAAATTAGAAATAAAAATAGATTAGAAATAAAACCAGAATTGAAAACCTCTTTTTCTAAGGATATGAGGAAATAATAAAAATAGAATAAAAACAAAAAAAGTTGAATAAATGAGTTACTTTCTACGTGTTATATTGATCGTAAAAAAATTAATATTTAAAAGTGAAAGCGTCATTTAAAATTAAAGAACATAAATTTTATAAATTACCTTATATTGTGCTACTTTTCCAGACTGTAAATCTGACTCTATATTTCCAGGATCTAAATATGCTATAGACATTAAAAATCCAGGACCCGTGAACGCCCATAATGTCCTAAAGCTAAAACCTCCCTGCAAATCATTTTTTTTTTTATTAAAAATAATATTTTTTATAATTTTTATTCAAAATAATAATTTGTTAATTTTAAAAACTATTTTGGCATTAAATAAACTTTTTGTTTTAAATAATATGTTTGTTTTATATTTATGTATTGTTTTATATTTATGTATTGTTTTATACAATTATTCAGTTTAAAACTCTATATTTTAGTGTTCAATAATTTACAAAATAAATAAACATAAAAAAAGTACATAAATAAACATAAAAAATTACTTGAAACTTTGTTATAGAAAATTTTACATTGGAACGAAGAATATTTAATTTACTGGCAAATTTTCTCTATTTTCTTCTACTTTCTTTACGAATTGCAAATTGTAAATAATTTAATATTTTTATTAATAAACAAATTTTTAACTTACACCGTCCCTTTCTGGAATTTTTATCCTTTCATTCGCGAAGTAAGTTTGATTTCTTTTATCTGAAAGGGATGTGTTTTCATTGGCTTTATTTGATTTTCTTTGGATTTGAGGAACCACTCCGATAACTGACGGTAGTCCATCAGAGTTAGAATTTCCCTCCATAATAATAAAAAGCACTCGTCTGAAACAAAAAATACACTTTAGTTTTTTAAACAACATTTCATGCATTGCATACAATTTAATGCGTTAATATCTTTATTTTTATTCAATAATTATTTATTCACTATTTATTGTTTATTTTATTCTTTTTTTTTCCTTTTAAATTTATTATTATTATTATTATTATTATTATTATCATTATTATTATTATTATTTGAAAAATTAAAAAGTTTGACGTCAAAAATTTTGGGAAAATTTGAATTATTATTATTATCATTATCATTATTATTATTATCATTATTATTATTATTATTATCATCATTATCATTATTATTATTATTATTATTATTATTATCATTATTATTATTATTTTTAAAAAAATTGAAAACTCTGAAAAAATTTTGTACATCAACTGCGCTGGGGCGAACTTCCAATAAATAATAATAATACTTATTATTATTACAATTTATCGTTACAATTCGAATATTTGAAGCCAAAATTAAATTTAAAAAATATGCCTTTAATGAATGTTTTCCCTTTTTTAAAAAAATGTCTTTCAAGTAATTGTGACATCAAATTTTCACGGAATTTAAAAATCTTTTGTTCATATTAAAGCAGATTTTCTCGGCATTTTAAAACAATGCGTGTTTCGTTTTTAATTTACTGTCAATTACGTGTGTATGTTAAAATCTGACATCACGACTGGACTTCCCGGTTACACAATCCTTATCTATTTTTTAAAATAGTAAAAAAAGATTTATTTCTTTTCAGTTGTATAGTCGTTCATTTTCTCGAGTTTCACTGTAGAAATTATTAATAGTTTTACCATTTACAATTTTGGAGTTTAAATTTATTTACGCTTCATGACCATTTGCGAAAAATAACAAGATTTTTATTTGAATTTTTGTTTAATTTAATAAAATTTAATTTAAAATTTAATAGAAATGTAAATGTAGAAATTTAATGAAAATGGAATTTTAAAGAAAATCACATAACGCACAAAACATATTTTTATTTAAATTTTATTTAAAAACATATTTTTAAATATAAAATAAAACATGTTTTTTTCATATATTTAAAACTTTTTATTTAATAACTATTATTTAATTGTATATAATTGTTCATTTAATAACTATTAATATTACTATTTATTTACACATACAACTTTTTATTTAATGACTATTATTTATTTACTAACAACTTTTTATTGATAATAAAAACGTGAAAATTAAATTTTTATAACAATTTTCAAAAAGTTGAACAAGTAGATTGATAGTTTTAAAAAATAAATTCAGAAAATTGAGAACGAGTAAGAAGAAGAATTAAAAAAACTGAAGAATTAAAATTGAAAAAGGACTAAGAATTATAATTTTATTTTTATTTATAAAAAATAAATCATAATCGTTAATAATAACGCAAAGATAAAACATTCGTTTTTGAAAAACAAAAATAAATGAAAGTTGCACATATAAATTGAAGGAATTGAACGAGGAATTGAAAGTTGCGAATTTATTTCAAAGGAATTGAAATTTGCAAATGCAAATCAAAAGAATCGAAATTTACGAATCCAAATCGAAGAAATTCAAAGTAGTGAATCTAAATTGAAATTTAAAAAAATCTAAATTAAAAAAACAAACAATAAAAAATAAAAATTACGAATTTAAATCTAATTGAAAATTGCGTGTGAATTAAAAATAGTAGATTGGAGTCGACTGAATTGAAAAATGGAAATTGAAATGGAATTTTCACTTACAGAGTGTGGCTAAGGAAAGTTGAATGGATTTATGGAATCGGGCATTTGTGGATTATAAAATGCCACAAGCCTCTTTTATAAAGTGAAGAGTTAAATAGATTAAACGATGTTTTTTCCTAAAGTGAGAAAGGGAAGAGGAACTTGACTAACAGTAGATATATTCCTCTCAACTCCCCCTTCTTTAACTCTCTCATTTCCCGACAGACTCATCTGTGCTCAGAATAATGACTAATGAAGCCAATTTTTCGATCAGCAAGCTTCAATCAAGTTCACAACTTTTTTATCAACCAAAAAAAAATAAAGTACATTTCTCTATTGAAAACTAAAACAAAAATTTCACTCAAACAAAATCCAAAATTTGCACTGATAATGTGAGAAAAATTTATTTTTCATTGTAAGTTTATTTCTCAATTAATATAAATATTTTGAAATTATCTCGGAAATTATCAGAAAAAATGTTGTGCCTTGAATTACAATTTTCTAAAATTATAAATGCAATTTCAAACACGGGAAAATTTTTTTTTAAAGATTGGAAGGAAAGACGAAAGAAAAAAGAGGAAACGAAAGAATGAAGAAAAGAAAAAAAAGACAAAAAGAAGGAAAGGAAGAATGAGAGGATGGACAAAAGAAGAAAAGGAATGAGTAATGACAGAAAGAAAAACAGAGAAGAAAGAATTAAAGAAAGATGAAAAAGAAGAAAATGAAGAAGCGAAAGAATTAACTGAAGGGAAAAAGAAAAAAAGGAATACACAATGAAAGAGAGAAGAAAGAATAAGAGGAAAAATTAAAGAAAGAATAAAAGAAAAGAAAGAATAAAAGAAAAGAAAGAATAAAAGCAGGAAAAAAGGAAAAAAGAAGAAAAGAAAACAAGAAAGAGAAGAAAATGAAACAATGCTTCCATATGAGGAAGCAAAATGAAGAAAAAAAGAAAGCTAAGAAGCGAATATTATTTTGTAAACCCCGTTGATTCAATAAATATTCAATATTCAATAAAAAGAAAAGATAGAAAGAAAAAAAGGAAAGGAAGAATAGAAAGAATAGAAAGAATAGAAGAAAGAGAAGATAATGAAAAATGAAGGAAAGAAGAAAAGAAAGAAAAAAATAAAGAAAAAATAAAAGAAAGAAGAAAGGAAGATAATGAAGAAAAAAGAAAAGGAAGAACGAAAGGAAGGCAAAAAAGAATATGTAAAGTAAAGAAAAAAAAAGAAAAAAAAAGAAAAAATAAAGAAAAAATAAAGAAAAAATGAACAGAAAGAAGGAAAAAAAAGTGAAAGAAGAAGAAAGGAAATAAGAAAATAAGATAATGAAGAAAAAAGAAAACAAAAAAGAGAAGGAAGAACGGCGGACAGATAAAAAAGAAGAAAATGAAAAAAGAAGAAAATAAAAAATGAAGAAAATGAAAAATGAAGGAAAGAAGAAAGCTAAGAAGCTAATCTTATTTTGTAAGTCCCGTTGATTCAATAAATATTTAATAAAAGAAAAGAAAAAAGAAGGAAAAGAGGAATAAGAGAAAGAAAAAAGAAAAGAAGAATTAAAGAAAGAAGAAAAGGAAGAATATAAAACAAAATAAAACAAAGAAGAAATGTAAGAATAGAAGAAAAGAGAAGATAATGAAAAATGAAGGAAAGAAGAAGGAAAGAAGAAAATAAAGAATGAAATAAGGAAAAAAGAAGAAAACGAAGAAAAAAAGAAAGAAAATGAGAATAAAAAGAAAAAATTAAAGAAAAAATTAAAGGAAGGAAAAAAGAAGAAAACGAAAAATGAGAGAAGTGAAAACAGAAGATAATGAGGAAAAAAATAAAACAAAGAAGAAAAGGTAGAAAGAAAAGTAAAAATTTAAAAAAGAATTAAAGGAAGGAAAAATAGGAAAAATTAAAGAAAAAAGGAAAATAAAGAATCTAAGAAAGAAAAAATCAAGAAAATCAAGAAAAAATAAAACAAAGAAGAAAATGAAGAATAGAAGAAAAGAGAAGATAATGAAAAGTGAAGGAAAGAAGGAAGGAAATAATAAAAGAAGGAAAAAAAGAAGAAAACGAAGGATAAAAGAAAGAAAGAGAATAAAAGAAAAAATTAAAGGAAGGAAAAAAGAAGAAATCGAAGATTAAAAGAAAGAAAATGGGGAAAAAAGAATAAATTGAAGGAAGGAAAAAAGAAAACGAAAAATGAGAGAAATAGAAAAAGAAGATAATGAAGAAAAAAATAAATCATAGAAAAAAAGGTAGAATTAAAGAGCAGAAAAGAAAGAATTAAGAGAAGAATTAAAGGAAGAAAGAAAAAGAAATATTAAAGAAAAATAAAGAATCTAAGAAAAAAATAAATCAAGAAAATCAAGAAAAAATAAAACAAAGAAAAACAAATATTAAAGAAAAACACAGAATCTAAGAAAAAAATAAATCAAGAAAATTAAGAGAAAATAAAACAAAGAAGAAAATGAAGAATAGAAGAAAAGAGAAAATAATGAAAAATGAAGGAAAGAAGGAAAAAAAAAGAAAACGAAAAATGAGAAATAAAAAAAGAAGATAATAAAGAGAAAAATAAAGCAAAGAAAAGGTAGAATGAAATAAAGAAAAAGATATGTAGAAACTAAAAGAAAATTGTACCGGCGATTACCCAAAAAGACCTAAATTTTTTTGTTTTTAAAAAGTAATTTAAAAAAAAACACAAAAGTAATTTTCAATCGCATGTTTTTAAAAGCTATATTTTAAAAAACTATATTTTTTTTGCAAAATAGTATTTTTGAATTTGAACAAATAGAGAAAATTACACCTCAATGGCCAATCATGTTAAATAATTTTTTAAACAAAATTTAACAAATAAATAAAAAAACAATTTCCCAGAAAATTAAAAAGAATCCCCTTTAAGTTTTAATTTAAATTCAAATTATGCATTTAAAATTCTGAACGTGCAAATGAACGAAATTTTGATCCCTCTATTTTTTAAAATGCAAATTTGTTCAAAAATATTAATTTACTAACAAAATTAAATTCTATATAATATAATTTATATAATTATTAAAAAAAAAAACAGTTGTCAATTTTTTATTATAAATGTCAATTCTTGCAAAATTGAAAATGAAACAAAAAAGTTTGTTCAAATAAACGTTTAGAACTTCCGCAACATTTTAAATGTCTTAAACACATTTTAGAAAATAGTGTAAGTGTAATTATTTTCTGTCCATTGAAATTTTCTTGCAAATAATAATCAACGTTAATGAGCCTAAGTCATTTCAAAAGAAATATTTTTAAAATTTCATTAATTTATTTTTGTTTGTTTGTTTTTTTCATGGGTTTTTCAAGCATTTGTCAAACTTTTTGATTAATTAAAAAATGATTTCAATGATTTTTGTTTTATCTAAATTTAATTTTCTTACGCATTTTCCAGTTTCTGTTCTAGTTTCTCTTTTTTAAATATTTGCACTCGCGTTTCTTTTTATTTAATAATTTTTGTTTTCACCCACATTTATCGTGTAAATAATTATTTTGTTTTTAATAACATTTCATGTAAACTATTGTTTTTATTATATCATTTCGTGTAAATAATTATTTTCTTTATGAACATTTCGTGCACAATTATTTTGTTATCATTTTTGTTATCATTATTATTATCATTTCATGTAAATAATTATTTTTTTATCAACATTTCGTGTAAATTATTTTGTTTTTATTATCATTTCGTGTAAATAATTATTTTCTTTATTAACATTTTGTATAAATTATTTTGTTTCTATTGACATTCCGTGTAAAAATAATTATTTTCTTTATTAACATTTTGTGTGTAAATAGCAATTTTATTTTCAATATTTTGTTTACTAATAACAATTTTGTTTTTTCTCAAATTTTGTGTGCAAATAATTATTTACACACAAAATATGTAAATAAATAAATATATACTCCGAAAATAAATTCAATACGTGAATTTCTCCGAAAATAAAAAACAAATGATTTATAATAATGATTTACAATAATAAGGAATTTAATATTACATAAATTAATTAATATTTTCATACAATCTACATTTTAAAAAAATATTTTAAGCTGATTAAATTTTCAGTTTTTAAAATTCAATTGAATCTTTAAATTTGATTAAATTTTCAATTTTCAAAATTGTGTTAGATTTATAACTTTAATTAAATTTTCCGTTTCTTTAAAAAAATAATATTCAATTTTAAATTTTATTAACAAATTCCAAATTTGTCCAATTTTCACTTTGTTTTTCAATTTAAGGTTAGGAATGTGTTCAGGAGCTTTAAATCCTTTAAATACATTGAAAATCGTATGCCAATGTTAACAATGCATGCAAAAGTAAGCGATTGTCAATTAATAACAAAAAAATCAATCAAATTTCAATTTATCAACAAAAAAGGAAACGGACTACAAGAATGAGAATTATTATTATATTTTTGTGATAAAGTGCACGAACTTCTGAATCAAAGCAATGACACTAATCACATTGCCACCTATCTAGACAAAGATGGATCAATTAACAGATAAGATAAACAATACGTGAGAAAAAACTCGTTTTGACATTGATTCTTTCTCGAGAATTGTAAATTTCAATTGAAAATAATACTACAAACTACCACAATAATTGTGTTTTCAAAATAACGCCACTTTTTTAACTCGTCCACTTTTTATTACACTCTCTAGGGTAAATGTACCAATTACTGTGGATGCCCCAATTACTGCTGATCCTTAATAAAAACATTATTTATGATTAAAACTGTTTCAAATTTCTTGCAAAAA